>CAUYQV010150750.1:0-23570 GCA_963574575.1 Galagoides demidoff | reverse complement strand
CACTCATTGGAAGATGTCTGCTTAGTCCTCGTCACCGTGACATTTTAAGTGTCCCTCAAGTAGAGGGCCCTTCAGTGGCCAACTGGATTCTACCTGCCCGACATCTTCACAGTGGCTTGGCTGAAGACATTTGGTCATACAGGTATCAAGGCCTCTTCCCAGTTCTTTATTTCTGTTAGGTGGCTTTTTTTCAATTCCTTTGCAAAATGGAAATGGTTCTATTATACATATATATATATATATTTGGTTTTGGGGGGTTTTTTTGAGACAGAGTCTCACTATGTCACCCTGGATAGAGTGCCGTGGTATCACAGCACACAGCAACCGCAAACTCTTGGGCTTAAGCAATTCTCCTGCCTCAGCTTCCCAAGTAGCTGGGACTATAGGTGCCAGCCACAACGCTGGCTATTTTGGGGTTGTAGTTGTCATTATTGTTTGGCAGGCCCAGCCTGGATGCAAACCTGCAGCTCTGGTGTATGTGGCTGGCACCGAGCCAATTCTTTTGTTTTCAATGTCATTAATCTTTTTTTTTTTTTTGCAACGGAGCCTCAAGCTATTCCCCTGGGTAGGGTGCTATGGCATCACAGCTCACAACAACCTCCAACTCCTGGGCTCAAGCGAGTCTCCTGCCTCCGCCTCCCCAGTAGCTGGGACTACAGACGCCCGCCATAACGCCAGGCCATTTTTTGGTTGCAGCCATCATTGTTGTTTGGCGGGCCAGGCTGGGGATTCGAACCCGCCACCTTAGGTGTATGTGGCTGGCACCTTAGCCGCTTGAGCCACAGGCACCGAGCCGGAAGCTATGTTTTGAACTTTATATGCCAGTGATCCACTGTGGTGGTCATTGTTGAGAATAGGTCTAAGTATTTCCTGTAGAGCTGGTCTTGTTGTGGTGAATTTCCTCAGTGCTTGTCTATTTGCAAAAGATTTGATTTCTTCATCAGTTTTGAAGCTTAGTTTAGTAGGATACAGACTTCTGAGCTGAAAATTGTTTTGTTTAAGAATGTCGTAGCACGGGCAGCTCCTGTGTCTCAGTTGGTAGAGCACTGTCCCCATATACTGAGGGCGGCGGGTTCAAACCCGGCCCTGGTCAAACTGGAACAAAAAAATAGCCCAGCATTGTGGCAAGCACCTGTAGTCCCAGCTACTCAGGAGGCTGAGGCAAAAAAGTCACCTAAGCCCAAGAGCTGGAAGTTGCTGTGAGCTGTGACACAACTGCACTCTACCCAGGGCAATAAAGTGAGACTCTGTCTCAAAACAATAATAATAATAATAATAATAATAATAATAATAATAATAATAATAATGTTGTAGCTCAAGCATCTAAGGCACCAGACACAAACACCAAAGCTGGCAGGTTCAAATCCAGCCTGGGCCTGCCAAACAACAATGACAACAACAACCAAAAAATAGCCAGGCATTGTGGTAGGTGCCTGTAGTAGTCCCAGCTACTTGGGAGGCTGAGGCAAGAGAATCACTTAAGCCCAGGAGTTGGAGGTTGCTGTGAACCAATAGCTGCCTCAGAAGTGATGCCACAGCACTCTACCCAGGGCCACAGCTTGAGGATCTGTCTCAAAAAAAAAAGAATGTCATAGTTAGGTTGGGCATGGTGGTTCATGCCTGTAATCCTAGCACTCGGTCAGGCTGAGGTGGGTGGATCGCCTGAGCGCATGAGTTCAAGATCAGCCAGAGCCAGAGCAAGACCCCGTCTCTAAAAATAGTTAGGCATTATGGCAGGCACCTGTGGTCCCAGCTACTTGGGAGGCTGAGGCAAGAGAATCACTTAAGCCCAAGAGTTTGAGGTTGCTGTGAGCTATGACACCACAGTACTCTACCCAGGGTGACAAAGTGAGACTCTGTCTCAAAAAAAAAAAAGAAATGTTGAAGGTGCATGACCATGCTCTTCTGGCTTGGAAGGTTTCAGTTGAAAAGTGTGGGGTCATCCTAATGGCTCTGCCTCTATAGGTCAGATGGCGCTTACTGCTTGCAGAATTTTTTCTTTCATCTTGACTTCAGACAGATTCATTACAATGTATCTTGGAGAGGCTCTGTTTCGGTTGAGATGACCCAAGGTTCAATGTCCATCTGAAGGGAGTATGTGGGGGTCTTTAGAAAACTTGGGAAGTGGCTCAGCGCCTGTGGCTCAAGCGATTAGGGCGTTAGCTGGCAGGTTCAAATCCAGCCTAAGCCCGCCAAACAACAATGACGGCCGCAACCAAAAAGTAGCCGGGCATTGTGGCTGGTGCCTGTAGTCTCAGCTACTTGGGAGGCGGAGGCAGGAGGATCACTTGAGTCCAGGAGTTGGAGGTTGCTGTGAGCTGTGATGCTACAGCACTCTACCCAGGGCAACAACTTGAGGCTCTGTCTCAGAAATAAATAAATAAATAAATAAACCAGACCCACAGATTAATGGAACATTATAAGGAATTCAGAAATAATTCTGGTATTTACAGCCAATTGTTTTTCAACAAAGGCATCAAGAACACTCATGGGGAAAAGACAATCTCTTCAATAAGTGATCCTGGGAAAACTGGATATCCCGGTGCAGAAGAATAAAGCTATTTCCTATCTCTTACAAAAGTCAAATAAAAATGGATCAAAAACTTAAACATAAGAACTGAAACTACGAAACTACTAGAAGAAAACAATAGGGAGATACTTCAGAACATTGGTTTTGGCATGGATTTTTTTTGAATAAGACCTCAAAAACATAGATAACAAAAGCAGAAGTTGAAGAATGGAATTAGATCAAGTGAAAAAGCTCCTGCACAGAAAAGGAAATCAATAAAATGAAGAGATAATCTACAGATTGGGATAAAAATTAATATAATTAGCATCTGATAAAAGGTTAATATCCATAATACATGAAAGACTCAAATAACTCAATAGCATAAAACAAATAATCCAGTTTAAAAAATGGTCAAAGCCCTGAATAGATAAGTCTCAAAAGAAGACATACATTTGGCCAATAGGGTATGTGAAAAAATGCTCAACATCACTAATTATCATTGAAATGCCATTTAAAACTACCATAAGATATCATTTCACTCTAGTTAAAATGGCAATTATCAAAAAGAGAGAAAATATAAAATACTGGCAAGGATGCAGGGAAAGGGAAACACTTATATGTTGTTGGTGGGAATGTAAATTAGCACAGCCACTACATAAAACACTGGAGGTTTCTCAAATACTAAAACTAAAAATACCATATGATCCAGAAATCTCACTGCTGGTTATATCTTCCTCAAAAATAGAAACAGCATATTTAAGAAATATCTGCATTCCCATGTTTATTGCAGCACTGTTCACAATAGCAAAGATATGAAATCAACCTAAGTGTTTTTCAATGGATGAATATGTAAATAAAATGTGGCTAAGTCTAGTGGCTCAGTGCCTTTAATCCCAGCACTTTGAGAGGCCAAAGTGGGAGGATTATTTGAGTCCAGGAGTTCAAGACAGCCTGGGCAACATAGTGAGGCTCCATCTCTACAAATAATTAAAAAATTAGCCAGGCATGGTGGCACACACCTGTAGTACTAGCTACTTTGGAGGCTTAAGTGGGAGGGTTGTTTGAGCCCAGGCAGTTAGTTACAGTGAGCTATGATGATGAGATCCTGCTGAAAAAAAAAAAAAGGAAAGAAAGAAAAAGAGAATGTTTTATATATATATATACACACACACACACACACACAAAGAGAATGTTTATATATATATATATATATATATAAATAATATTATTCTGCTATAAAGAACAGTTAAATCCTGTCATTTTCAACAGTCTGGATGGAACTCGAGGACATTATGTTAAATGAAGTAAGCCAGGCATAGAAAGACAAATGTTGCATGTTATCACTTGTGTGTGGGAGCTAAAAAAGTTTGTCTAGTAGAGGTAGAGAGTAGGATGATGATTTTGGAGGTGGAGAAGGGTAATGTGTGTGAGGGAGAGAATAAGGGGGGGATGGTTAATACGTACTAAAATGCAGTTATAAGGAATAAGATCTAGGTTCCAGTAGCACTATACAATAACAATAACTTACTGTATATTTCAAAATAACTAGAAGAGTAGATTTGAAGCATTCTGAACACAAAGAAATGGTAAATGTTTGAGCTGATGGATATCCCATTTACCCAGATTTGATTACTACATGTCATATTTTAGTAACAAAATATCACAGGATGCCCCCAAATATGTACAACGATTATGTGTCTATAATTTTTGTAGAAAGGAAAATTTCCTGAATGTGGCATAGCAGAAGTAGATGTAGAAACAAGAAGAAAAAAGAATTGGTATATTGTGCCCAGGGAGGACCTCTATGTTCCCAATTAGCATCTCCCACCTACTCAAGCTTTTTTTAATATCCATAAAAATTTCTTTTGAGGGGCTCATATTGCTCAGGAGTACATCAATACTGGAATTTGGCAGTGTTCACCCAATGAAACATGGACTAGAAATGTCAGATTATATTGATATTGTCGGAATTCTTTCTTTCACTAGTCTCTCTTGCTTTTTTAAAACCTATTCTTATCTCTTGTCTACTCTCTCATATCCTCAACAAAGCTTGCTTGGGAATTCTTCTATTCTTTTCCCACCATCACTTCTCAATTTTATAATTTCTCATATTCTTCCAAGATTATTGTTCCTCATTTCCTTACCTGGTCAACTCACAAAAGAGTGATTGCATTCCAGTTGTTCTGTTTTTAATGTTCTAATGCGGAGAAGTCACAATTCTGAACCATCCCCTGAGACAGGAAGGCTGGCTGAAGTCTTGCTATGTCAATTGAGGTCTGAGGATCAGAGAAGCATTGGCATCTTCTGGGACGTTGGTAGGAACACAGAAGTTCAGATCTTATTCCAGACCTACAATATGAAAATCCACATATCTGCATTTTAACAAGATTCCCTAGTTAACTGTGTCCATACATTAAAGCATGACAAGCACTGGACTAGGTCACTGGTCTCTTAACTTACTTTTAACAGTATTTTTATCTTTCTCAGTAAAATAAACATTCAGTACATTTACTTCAAAATATGAATGTAGCTGAATGTAACATCGGGGATTTGAATGAGGCACCAGGATATGATAGATATGATAGTATGATAGTCCAAAGTATGTCTGGCATACCAAATTCAAATGTTTGAGGAAAATAAAGGCCTGCTATTTTTTCAAATACGTAGAACCTCTGTAAGTTGACCACCCAAGGGTCTGTAACCCACTGATCAACATAAAGGAGGTGGTTAACATAAGGCACAAGGCCTCCTGTACTGATGTGTGCATGTGGTAGGTGTCCAGTCTGTGAAGAGTTGGTCAATTTAAGGAGATGGTCAACAGAGGGAGGTGGTTAACTATGGAGGTTTTACTCTGTTGAAATCCTTCAAAGTATTAAAGAGCAGACTTTGAAGGGTAGATTTGTAAGATTTTTTTTCAGAGGGAGCCATTGCCATGATGTGATTTCACCTACTATTTTCAACGCTTCCAAGGTGGAGAGGTGGGGACGTCTAGAATCCACCTTGAGCCTAATGAGAACCCTCATGTTTGTTCCTTGGAGTTTTTAAGGGACAGAGGACTGGCCTGTCAGTATTTGGTGACATAGCAAAGGAAAACCGTATAGGAATAAGCCTGCCCTCCAGGAGTTTGACAATGGGAAACAATGCATGTTTTCCATGATCCATAAGCAAGAGAGAGCTAGAGCCATCTTGATTCTTGTCCAAGAAACCCAAATGGGAGGATAAAGGGACTGCCAGTTGTGGATTCTAAAAGTCCACCAGAAACATTGGTTGATCACTTAAAGCTGAGCCTATGTAACACACTGGAATATTGGAGAACATCTGTGGGTCAAGGAAAGCAACATTGATTAGACTTACTGTAGTAAGGGAGATCTCGACTAAGTGAGTCTTGTAGTCATGTACTAAAGGAGTCTTATAGTGTCTTAGGGTAAGACCAGAGAGAATATTTATAGGATTTTAGAATCTTGGTTTGGAGATTTAAAGGCTTATCTTGTAAGGTGGGGAACTGTTTAAGATTGGACAGAGCTTTTGACAAAACTTTGGATTTCTTTAGTTGATTCAGTCTTGCATTTCAGGAGGAAACCATTTCCTAGAGGAAGTAGATAAGTTATTTTTTGTTATGAAAACATTGTGCAGAGCTGGAAGGAGATGGGAATGGTAAGTTACTGCTAATGGATATGGCTTTCTTTTTGATTTGATGAAGATGTTCTAAAGTTGGATTGTAGTGATGGTTGCATAACTATGTAAACATACAATACCCACTATATTATACATTTCTTTTTTTTTTTTTTTTTTTTGAGACGGAGCCTCAAGCTATCCACCTGGGTAGAGTGCCATGGCATCACAGCTCATAGCAACCTCCAACTCCTGGGCTTAAGTGAGTCTCCTGCCTCTGCCTCCCAAGTAGCTGGGACCACAGGCACTCGCTACAACGCCAGGCCATTTTTTGGTTACAGCCATCATTGTTGTTTGGCGGGCCCGGGCTGGGGATTCGAACCTGCCACCTTAGGTGTACGTGGCTGACGCCTTAGCCAATTGAGCCACAGGCGCCGAGCCTATTATACATTTCAAAAGGGTGAATTTTATGGTATTTGAATTATCTTTCAATGAAACTGCTATTAAATACATATATATTAAATTGATAGATTAACTGAGTGTATGTGCATCTTCATATGTTTTTAAGATAGGAACTACTAACTGCTGCTGGTCATTTTTGAGAATACCAGCACATTAACATCTTTCTTTTTTATTTAAAAAAAGCCATAATAATGCCAGCTATGTTTTTTTTGGCTATGTCAGGAACAAGTGAACCTCCTTGGAAAAATAAAAGATTATTCTCAAAGAAATAAATACTTGAGAAATTTGAATCCTACTTTTTAAAGTTACTAGATTTGAGAGTTTTTAATAGGAGACACATTATTTTTTCTGCAACAGAACCATCCAGAAGTGGGAAAAGTTAGGGAAAAAAAACCTTTCTATAATAATCTCTACATGGTACAAGTTATTTTCAACAGCAAATAATTTCTCTTTCTCTGCAAAATTCCACTTAATATTTAAGCGACAGACTACATATGTGAGTGTATATGTGTTTAAATGCCTGCAAGACAGCAACTACCGATAGTCACCGGCCATCCCTGAAAACATCAGCAAATTAACACCGATCATTTTGTAAAAGAAAAAGTTGATATGGCTCAATTTTAACTACTTTTGTGGTGCTTTGTTAGGAGTTTACCAGGGGACCTTGGTGAGGGAAAAAAGATACCATCTTCATACCCTATTCCAATATATATTATTGTGAAGATTCTGCCATTTAAAATGATAAAAT
This sequence comes from Galagoides demidoff, assembly GCA_963574575.1. NCBI lineage: Eukaryota > Metazoa > Chordata > Mammalia > Primates > Galagidae > Galagoides > Galagoides demidoff. Next base: position 16,239 of record CAUYQV010150750.1, on the reverse strand, counting down.
CACACACCTGGATATGTATAAACCACAGTCTGTTGCAATATGTTGAAAGCAAAGGAACTAGTAAAGTTCCTGCTGTGGCTACATACCAGGCTTTCCTCAGGTCATGATGTGTGATGTGACACTTGAGCATCTAGCAGACAAACCAAACATGAAAATCATGTATCAATCATTAGCAAACCTCATTGTTTTCCATTTTTTAAATAGAATTTTGTTATTGGAGGGCAGACTGTTTTCCTCCAATAGAGTCACCTGGCATAGCCCTGAAAAATGTGTTCTGAACTTTGGAGGCAAAGGACCTAGAACAGGCTTGGGTAGGAGGCAGAGAATTTAAGGGCATCACCATCAGCCTGCTAGATCCTTAGTTCCACCCCTCTACCTTTCCCTAGCTTTCATATCCCCAAGAACTGCCTCTGTCACCATCTGTTGTACACCTCACTACAGAGTGCTGGTTCTGACAGTTAACAGATCTTATTGCTACCCAAGGAATTTATTAATGCTCCAGTCTGATGGATTCCTATGTCTATACTGCAAAGTCGATTTTCCTCAGCAAAGACTCCACAACTATGAAAGACTAGATGTGGTCACATGAAATGACAAGCTTTTATAATTGTGAATTTTGAAAATTGTAAATTACTCTTCAAAAGGTGCTAAAGGGAGGGATTAACCTCTGTGGAGTGCCTAATACAAGCCACCATCTCCAGGGGGCTTACTAATTGGTTTCTGGGTTTTGACACTTTTAACTAACTAGAACCAAAAAATAGACAATGAGATATTACTGGACTTCTTTTAAAATGCCAATTAGAAACATTTAATGCAGGCACTAAGAAAATGGTCTTCACACCTTAGAGCTACATATACATCCTTACCAATTTGCACATCTTGGGACCACTCTGCTGTTCTAATATCCTGATCATTCAGCTTCTTGTAATGGTGTGATTTGCCAGAGGTAATCTTGAACTTCCTTGCTCCACTTTTTGGCCAGGGCTGGGTTTGAATTCACCACCTCCAGTATATGGGGTCGGCACCCCACTCCTTTGAGCCACAGGTGCCTCCCCTTCCTTGCTCCACTTTTACAACTGAGATTTTACCTTTTTGAAAAATCATATTTATCTGTGCTCCTAAATTCATATGCTATAGAACACGGTTTCTGAACCTCAGTGGTACTACTGACATCTGTGGCCCAGATAATTCTTTGTTGTAGGGAGCTGTACAGTCCTTTGTAAGATATACCCCTGGAACCAGTATTCCTGGCATCTATTCTCTAGATACCCCTTACATCCCACTCTCCTGGGTGATGACCAAAATGCCAAATATTCTTTGGGGAGTAAAACCACCCACTGTCGAGTACCACTGATGTATAGCTGTAGAATTGTAGAGCGTGCCTACACAGCTAATAACAAAATAAAAAAAAATATGAATGCTGCCTAAATTAGCAATAATAATTATTTCCTATTTTTGATAAATGGTAACATTTCCTTAATATATTTGAACCTTACCCCTCGTTGTGGGTACATTTGGAACTTCATTACGAGGCTATGTTATGCATTTTCTCAACCATTCACCATTGATTGACTCCTTCCTTCTGTCTCCTGTATACAGGAGGCACTATAGACTGTATTTCTGGGAAGTGAAATAATGGACAATAGCACAATCTGTCTCAAAACTTTCATAGTGGCCAACACATATTTTCACTAAGTGGGGGCTAAAGAAAGGGTTGGAAAGGACACTGAAAACCAAAGAGGGAACATGAGAGATAAAAATTTACCTATTGGGTACAGCAAACACTATCCTGATGGCAGGCACACCAAAATTCCTGATTTAAGAAGCATACAAGGAATTCATGTAGCAAAAACATTTGTATCCCCTTCATATTTTTAAATTAGAATCTACTCCCCCAAACTTTCAGAGTTTAGTTGCCCCAAAGTTCAATATAAATCAACTATAATTTGGCAACTGAGAAACTCTTTGTCTACTGTAATAGTAAGCTGAAACATAAATTAGATGAGTTGTGTTAAATCCACCTTGGCATTAGAATTAGGATAGTGATTTATTAGGACATGGTTGAGGGGGAGTTTTATTTCTACTACCAAGAGTGTGTTTCTTTTTATTTTTTCAACATAAAAGTTTATAGTTGATATGTTTCTAACATCATTGAGTCGAAAGACATTTTTACATATAATTTAACTTCAGTATTATAAAAACATTCAGTTGGAACTTTTTAGAAAAATGTGTAATACAAAGCCTAAATTGTGAGCCCACATGTACACTATTTTATTCATGGTTCATAGGTAACTATTACCTCTAATTAGAAAATAATTTTAATTTATGGAAAATAAATACCATTAAAGAAATCAATTGGGTTTTAGTAACAATATAACAATTAGAGGAAAGGGTTTGGAAGTTGATAACATCACAAAAATCTGAACATCCTAGTATGGGAACAATCATACAGCTATAGCTGCCACTCTTGGCTATGTAAACATATGAGGAATTTTTTCACATCTATTTTGATGGCTGGTAGATGTGTCTTCATCATTTTGTTGTGTAGTTTTCCTGTTTTCCTAAGCCCATGGTGATCATCACCAGTGACGAGTAGATGACATACATAAAAATGAAAACAACAGAAATTAGGTATGAGAAGTATGTGGAATAAGAAACTTTCAGGGTTATATTCTTCCACTAGTGTAGTGATTAGTATTGATAAAAATAACATCTATATTTATTTTGAACAACTATTATTTTTAGACACAAAGCTAGATATTTTAAAATGGATATTTACTTTTGAATTTTATAAACATGAACTTTAATGTTGCCTGTGCTGTATCATCCCAAAACAAGCATTCTATGACTACGTCTACAAGAGTATAAATTATCCTGGATGCTTTTTAAAACAAAAAGAATTCATAAGGATGCTTTTTAAAAATCTGTATCATAGACAGATTACTCTAATATGGATGAAACTAACAGAGTGAAATATCTGAAAGTTTAATTTGCAAATTATTAAGTAAATTATTATGAAAAATGATTATAAAAAATAATTAAAATTAACTATGGGTTAAAAATACCTTTCTAAATCACAGGGCTTGGGAAAAAAATCTCTATACATCACCAACGAAGAGCAAAAATGGGCATTCCCCATCCAGGTTGCCTTAATAAGTTCCCTGATTTCCAAATGAGAAAGTGCCAGGATCACTGACCTAGAAGTAAATAGTACTTGGTACTTGTGAGTTGTTTGATTTGGAAAAAAGATTTCTCCTCTTTGAGGGTTAACTTGTTCTTAAAGCAGTTAGAGAAAATGATGTTTGAGGAATTTTTTATTTCCAAAACTACTATAATTTTACTAGATAAATAAATATATTTTTATTCTATGTTTTGCATTTGTATTTTATATACTTATTGCAAAATATTAATTTCTCCATTGGAGAAGTTTGGCTTCTCCCAACATGAGGGGAATTTAATTAGTAAATGGAATGAATGAGATACTTTTAGATTTGCTCATGCAGTCTTCAAACTGGTAATATTATGTACTTTTGAAATACAGATAAGAAAGGCCTATGTCTCTCTGCCTGTCTCTGTCTCTCTATGTCTGCCTCTCTCTGTCTCTCACATACAAACACACACGTCTCTGCCTTCATTCTCCATCTCATCCCTGATTATTCCAGCAACCAGAAGCCAGCGCCAGCATATACAGCAGTCACAACCTCAAATAACTTCAATTTTTGTGCCATTACAATGCCCAGGAGCCAAGACAGTGAAAGGAGTCAGCAAGAATGTACTAAATGCCTGCTATGAGCACAGCCTGTGCCAGAAGATATGCAAGATAACCATGTCAGCAGCATTCCTTCTTCAGGAGCTTGTATGCAAACTGAGAGTTGCATAAACCTGAGTTCAAGGCTCTTCTGTATCTGTGATCCTACAGCATGTCTCTTTACACATCTGATCAACATAAGGGTTTCAAGGTCTCTGAAGACTGTGGTGGACTGTGCACAGGGGGAAACTGTGTTTGCATTTCCATATGACTCATTGAGAGGCATCCATGACTTGAGGTAAGGGTGCAGATCAGGATTTCATCACCTGGAACTGAAAACCAAGCAACCGAGCTTTCACCAGAGGAGATAGTGGCACATGACTCAGAAGTCTTAATTAAAGATCTGTCGATGATTGAGGCACATTCAGATGAAAAACCTCCATTTAGTACTAAGTGACTTCATTGACAAATGTGGAATTATGCTGGTTACTGACCTGGCGACAGGCTAGGTAGAAGTGGCTATTAAAATTCATTGACTAGCTTACTGGAGGTGGAGAGAAAGAAACACATTGATTCTGTATGATGAGAATGAAATGAAATAATATTTTTTCAGTTTTACCAATCGAAGATTTAAAAAATAAGCCATTGAGAAAATTAAGGTAACATTTGCATAACATTATATGTTTGTCTAATTTTAAATAATCTACGTTTCTTCCATCACATAGTAGAAAATGATAGTCATGGTTAATTTGTGGGTCCAGTTTGCAGAAATTAATTTTACTTACCTTTGAGCCACTAGTAAGTGTTTATCAACTAGTTATTATGTGCCCTGAATTTTTAAAATTCAAAAGAACCAATAAGGAATTATTTAAGAATTATTTTTATAACATTTTAGGAAATGGAATGGTTGCTTTTGACATGATGTATGGTTTGTAATTTTGTTTTTTCCATTTATAATTGCTCCTGGATAGGCGCTTAAAATATCTGACAACAAAAATAAAACTGTATTAATGCAACATCATTAGCAATTTTGTGAGGGAAAAAAAAAGCTTTAGAGAGCAACAGAACTAGTTAGAGGCCTAAGGTACCTTTTGCACTATCACTTAACCTAGACATAGCTATCTGAAATTTATTTCTATAACCTTGAGGAAATGTAAAAACTTCAGCATTCATCAAATGATGCTTTCAATGTCATATCATTAAAGCACGGGGTGCCAAAATGTACAATGATCAAGCTTGTGGGTATCATTATTTGTCACATTTTCAGAATTTTCTGGATTACATTTGGTACTTGCACACAGTCTTGCACTATTGGAGAAATCCACAACCCTAAATGCTTTTATTGCATGTGAGCTACTATAAAGCAATCATTTTTAAAGATGTGATTCGATCCCAAATATTTTAATGGTATTAGTTCTATATTTGTTTCCTTAATGAAAAAGTATTTTTAAAAAAACAAACTTTCTTTTATGTCCTTAATTTGCAAGCCACACAGCTAATAAACGATCCAAACCTCAAGAAATGATACTGTGTAAAAATGAATTTACAACGAATCATCCACAACCTGGAATATTGAATTGACATACAGGGGTATGATAACAGTTGACCTCCTTCCAATTTCCTTTGCATCATGAAAAGTGCTTGATGATTCTTTGCTAAAGTCTGCTGAGCCATGTTGGAAGATACTATCCTGGGACATTTCCATTAAATTTATCGGCTCGGCGCCTGTGGCTCAATGGGCTAGGGCGCCAGCCACGTACAACTAAGGTGGTGGGTTCGAATCCCCAGCCCGGGCCCGCCAAACAACAATGATGGCTGCAACCAAAAAATGGCTGGGCGTTGTGGTGGGCGCCTGTGGTCCCAGATACTTGGGAGGCAGAGGCGGGAGACTCACTTGATCCCAGGAGTTGGAGGTTGCTGTGAGCAGTGAAGCCATGGCACTCTACCCAGGGGGATAGCTTGAGGCTCTGTCTCAAAAAAATAAATAAATAAATTTATCATGTGGCATAAAGATTCTTTCAAACTTAAACCAAGACCTTCTTGGCTGCAATTCTGAAAAAAGAAAATTTCTCATCACTGAAACTATTGAATCTTGCTTATTCTTCATACATTTACCAAAATTCTACTATTTCTTGGACTAGTACAGGGCAAAGCTCATGATTTGGTTCATAGTCTCTAAGAATTGGAAAAAACAAAAGATCAATCAGATCAATATTTCATCTCGAGCAGAAAATTATTTTACAAGGGCAGAGGAGAGACATAAAAGAAAGGGGACACTTCACTGTAGTTGTTGCTGCTGCATTAGAGACCTCGTGTTGGGGTACTGGGTGCAGGAGACAGACTCAGCTTCAAATATGAACTCTACAATTTACTCTATCTATGCTTTTTGTCAGTTTCAGTTAGGTTTCAGTTTACTCACAGTCTAAATGTTAGTGATTCCTGCCTCTCAGGGTTATGAAGGGTCAACTGAGATCATGAGTGTACGCCACTTCGCAGTTACTAAGCATGTTTGTTGCTCATTATGTTTTATTTGTGATGGTGATGATGGTGGTAATGACAAAGACTGTTGATCAATTTGTATTAGAAGATTACTAGAAACTTCCCTCATTCCTAATATGCCATGGCATGTTGCTGTTAGCAGGTAAGAAAAGGCTGGTCAATCTTGATCCAGTACAAAATTGTTGGGGTTTAGATTATTTTAGCAGTAGTTACTAGAGAAGATTCTGGGGGAAACACTGTATTCTAGTTTGAATTGAGGCCCAGTGTGTATGTGCTCTGAGAAATTTACCCTGATGGCCACTGGGGCATAGGTCATGTTTGTCTGGGTTGGCCCAAAAATGATGTGTTAGAATGATGGCTAGAGAAAAAGGTGAAAACACCCAAGCTGTTCTCTGCCTTTAGGTTACTGGGAAGAATGAGAGTTTTCTGCTCAGCAGTATGACGAAGGAGAGGGAAAATCATCTAGAGGATTTTTGAAGAGACTGAGCTGGAGCTCAGACTTCACAATAAGCCAGCTTGTGACAGCTTGATCAGACCTGTCACCATCCCTGAGCCTCAGTATCTTCATCTTCTTAGAGTGATTCCCACATCCCTATTTAAACACAATAACGTATGAAGATATGCTTGTAACCTGAGTACTCTAAACAGATACACCTATGTATCTGTCTAACAAGGGTACAGTGAAATTTTCTAGAACTAGAATATAAATGTTTTGATACAATGACGAAGCAAATGACATGAAATTTATGTTAACCAGCTTGATGAAAGTATTTCAAATTGTATGTGACCTCTTAAAAATATGTAAATTTCGTGTATTTCTTTACACATTCAGTGTATCCCTTTCCCTGCCTGTCTAACCTCAAAATGTCTTCAGCCTCTGTTCCAATGCTCAGTGGGAAGAATGACATACAGGCAAGAACTAAAAAATCTCAGTCATTTCTACCATAGACCTGGCTACTCTATCGTGAACTTTACAAATCCTTATCATGAAGCAATACACTCTGCTTGGGAAGACTCAACAGATTTTCTCCCTCAAGAGATTTACAACTTAGCAAGAGGAATTTCTGTTTGGCCATAGCCAAAGGCATGATGTAGCAACCTAAACTTTCAGAACTAGGTTTAGAGTGAGCTATACCTCCCCAGAACTGCAGAAAGCCTGCCATTTCAGGCTGCTGCATAAGTTCTTACTGGGGGATCAATTGTGTTAGGGGTTTCTGGGGAGTGAACTGAACCAAAACAGCCTGGCAACCCATGGTCACCCTTTTGTGCATCTGGAATCACCTGGAGAACTTGTTTAAAAATGTAGATTCATGGGTTCCACCTCCGGAGATAATGATTTATCTTGTCTAGGGTGGGACCGGAGGCTGTGTACTTTTTTACAAACTCCTGATGGAGAAAATGCCAGGTCAGAGCTCTACTTTGAGTTTCCAGCAACTAGAGCATCCTTTACCCTCTTTAGTAACTTCCAAAAGGAGTAAATTAAAGCCATGAGCACAGATCTGGAGTAGTGTACATAACAAAGAAAAGTATTTTTTTTGCAGTGACTCACCCTGAGCATACAGGAAGTTATTGCCACAGTAAACAACCAAAAAATCTTAGTGACACAGAGAGTAAACATAGTTTCACACTCACAGGACAGCAGATAGAATGTGTTTGAGCTGGTCCGTGCTCAGACAGGTGACCATGTTTTAGTCTGTACATCTGGTCTAGTCTCTTCTATCTGTCCTATTCTGGTAACTGATGTGTGTTTTACCCCTGCTGAAAGTCTGAAATGGAAACATATGACACTTCTGAAAGTTTAGGCCTGAGAACTGGCCTGATATCATTTTCATTTGCTTTCCTCTAGCTAGGACCAGTCAAGCTCAAAAACAATGAGGTGAGCAGTGTGTTCGTCCAGTGAAAGTGGGTGAAGAGGGAGTAGATATTTCCTGAGTAATAGTCTAATCTACTACAGTGTTCAGAGTTTAAAAATGCTGAACCTGGTGACCGAGATATGATTGCTACATTATTCATAACCTACAACCAATGTTCAGATTCTTTCATTCAGGTAGGAATAATTACCAGGTAGCTGAAATATTTACTAAATATTCTAATACATATCTATAGATAGAAGGCGATAGCTTACTTTGGCTGCTGGGTCACTTAAATTTTATGAATTTTTCTTAATATTTTCCCTTACCTGATTGCTTTGAAGGAAACCAAATAAAATATAGAAAATTCGGTGTTTATTCAATTTAACTTTCTTTTTTTTTTTACTTAGGAATAAGTGTCATATTTTATTTCTATATTATCTGATATATTTCTTCTAATTGTTTTATTTTTTCCTCTGAAGTCCTCAACTATCTTCCATTAAAGTAAACCTAAAGATTCAATTTCTTCTCCTCATGTAATCCTTACAAATGTTTCCTGTGACAATGACATATTATATTAAGAGCCTTACTTATAAAGAAAATGCAAATAACTACTGGAATACGTAAATCATTTAAGAAATCATTTTGATGCAAAAATGTTTGTTACAGCCCAATTCATAATTGCTAAGTCATGGAAGAATCCCAAGTGCCCATCCACCCATGAATGGATTAATAAATTGTGGTATAAGTACACCATGAAATATTATGCAGCTTTAAAAAAGACAGAGACTTTGCCTCTTTTATGTTTACACGGATGGAACTGGAACATATTCTTCTTAGTAAAGTATCTTAAGAATGGAAGAAAAAGTATCCAATGGACTCAGCTCTACTATGAAACCAATATAAAATAAATCATACTTCCATATGAAAGCTATAACCCAACTACAGCCCAAGATGAAGAGGAAAAAGGAGGGGGAGAGAGGGGAGGGAGGAAAATGGGTATAGGGAGGGTAATTTGTCGGACCACACTTATGGCATATTTTACAAGGGTACATGTCAAATCTACTAAATGTAGCGTACAAATGTCATAACACAATAATTAAAAAAGTGCAATGAGGGCTATGTTAACCAGTTTGTTGTAAGTATTTCAAATTCTGTATAAAACCAGCACATCGTACCCTGTAAATTCATTAATGTACATAGCTATGATTTAATAAAAAATAAAATAAATGATAGTTTCAGAATAAACAAAAAATTCATATTAATTCTATAACACAAATAGACTGTCTTCTAGAAAAAGATGATAATCACACCACATTATTTTTTAAACATATAAATCATTCCTGATTTTTGGCAAAAGGCATTAAGTAGAATCTACTAGGTATAAAATCTACCTAGGTATAAAAGGTGTGTATTACCATTAGTGAAGAGGCCTCTGACAGGATCGGTATTTCTGAAATGTTGTTGTTAGCATCCATTGCTCACTAACTAGATATTTTCCAAAATAACATGTACCTTTAATTGACGTAACAGAGAAATGTCTTATCAAAGTTAAGAAAGCCATTTGCCATTTGGATAGCTCAAGAAGCATAAACATCTATCACTGAGTCCCAGAAGAATTCTGTTATCAAAAGACCTGCCAATTTCTTAAAAATATGCCATCAGTAAGGACCCAGGTTATGTGCCTTGGTATCTGTAGCTTTCTGGCTGGGTCAAAGTGACCTGCACACAAGTCTGGCAGGAAGCCCCTGGACACAGTCATTGCACCCTTTTGGTGTGCCAGTGTATCAAGAATTCATAGTTCACGTTGAAATCACCAAGTGAAGAGCTGTTCCAACAGGTTATCATCATCAGTTGGGATTGTTTCTCCAGAGGATACTTATTTTATAGCTGCTGGGAAGGGTCAAAAGTAGTTTTCATTGTGGATTATTAATTACTCCAAGAATTTTATGCAGAAGACACCTAGTCAAAATGATGGAATCCGGCAGTTTTGAAGGTTAAAAACAAGGAGAGGATTGTAACGAAAGTATAATATACAACCTAGTACATGTAAATATTCAGGAAATAGAGGACAGACCTTGTTAATGAGCTTCTGTTGCTCAGGATGGTCCCTCTGGAGCTGTGTGCATCAATATCACACCCGCTAGCCAAAAAAGCAATGTGTGGCCAGTGGCTATCACATTGGAGAGCCCAGTTGTGGAACATTTTAATACTGCAGAAGTGTCTATGGGACAGCAATGAATTAGAGCACTTTACTATTGAAGAGGAATTAGACAAAGTGCTTTGTATAAAACAGATCATTTTTTAAATACCACTAAACTCTTTTCTCAGCATCAGGTATGTAGTAAGGATTGCCCTTGCTTATCATGAGCAAATGAATTGTGGTTCTTAATAATAACCTTTTCATCCTGGTAAATGTTTACTATGTACCACACATGGCGCCAGACATCTTATACTGAACCAATTTCATAATGAAGTAAATATATTTTTAACTGAAGGTAATTTCTTCTTTTGATCAGTTTTTTTTCTAACTGACAGCTATTCTTCCTGTGATAACCACATAGAATTAACCAATAGGCTCTCCCAGAAGCTGAAAGCTATGGGGGCAAGATCAAAGAGAAAGTAAAGAGTATTTGAGGTCTCACTAAAGAGTCAGAGATTTAGTAGGAATAGTTGGATCACCCTTGGAAAACCAAGGCAGGAACTCAACTGTTACGTCCAGGCAATCAGGAAGATGGTCTATATTTAAGAGCTTTGTGGGTTCCTAGGTTCACCCCATAAACAGGTGTTAGGGCAGCAAGACTGGTGGCTAAACCACCAAATGGTCAGATAAGGATCTTAGTTTCCTGGATCCAATGGATAGATGAAGGGATTTAAAAACCCATAGTTAGATGTGGACTGCCGTTCTCAAAGCCTTGGACAAAAGAAAATCCACAGTTCCTTCATTTCCCTCAGTGAATCTCAGCTTAGCTGTGAAATTTCAGAGGAAGGAAATGGCACACATTCAACGTTTTGAGATATGACTATTCACAGAATAAGAGAAAGTCACAGGAACACAGAAAGAACCTAAGACATTATTGAGTGTCACACTTCAAGATGATTGGTTAAAAAAAAAAAAAAAAAGTCCTATCCTACCCAGTTTATAGTAACTTGCTCTTATGTAGAGTAATTTATTAAAATCTCAGGAGGCCAAGGATTGCCAAACCTTGTTTTATTGCAGAACATTTTTCCATGGCGTTTGCATTTGGAAACTTTTCCTTATCTTACACACAAAAAAGAAAAATGTAAGCTCTTCGGCACCTGGTATTATTAGTGAGGTATAACTAAGGTGACAATATAATTTACTGTCCAAATAGAGACACTTTTGAGAATTAATGTAATTATTTATAATTAAGGCAGAACCACAGGTGTAAACTAAAACTGTCCAAGGCAAACCAGGGCACACCGTCACCCTAGGTATAGACCACAGCTGGATGCAATTGGACTCAAGCCATTTCCCTATCCCAGCTGCTGAATCTGACCCAGAGGCTGCTCTTTGCTGTCAGCTGATTTACAAGCTGATTGAAATAATGATGTAAATGCACAATGATGAAGATATCCAATACCCATTTTAAGTAAAAAATAACTAGTGTAAGAAAAACTGTTACTGAGCTTTATCATTAAATTTTTATTTTTAAAGAAATAGTCACTTAATCTGGCACATTCAAGAAAAAAATGACTAATAACTATTCTTTCACTCAACATAGGAAAATGTTTCTCTTCAATTTTTTAAAATAATAAGTTGCCTGCTATCCTTAAGGTATTGTGTTAGATATTCTAGTTCAGCTGCATTTTTAAGTATTGTAAGAATCTGGAGGGGATTTTGGTTGCCACGAGGATTGGGGTACACTATTGGTCTTTAGTGGATGGAGACCTGGAATTGTAGATGTCCTATAATGTGTGGAATAGTCTCACACAATGATGAAATAGCTCTCATCTGACATTTATGTGGGTACAGAATTTGTTTTGTTTTTTTTTTCAATTTGCATTTTTTTTTTGGCCAGGGCTGGGTTTGAACCTGCCACTTCTGGCATATGGAGCCAGTGCCCTACTCCTTAGACCCACAGGCACCACCCCAGGATTTGTTTATGTATACCTAAACTTAAAATTTAACTTAATTTTACATATAAATACAAAGCTTCTTTTTTACACTATATTAATAGCAACTGCCAGAGATACATTGAGAGAAATAAGTTCCTTGTTTTATTTGGCAATTTTTCAAAAAATGTTTACTATTTCAGAAAATCACATTACAGAAGGCGACACCACTCATTATTGTTGAGAGGCAACACAACCCACCTGCAGTTGTAACTGACCTTTCAGGTGACCCTAGGAATGGGTGTAAACCTTGACTACTTAATTATATCTCCTCAGCCAGTGGTTCTCAACCTTCCTAATGCCTCCTAATGCTGTGACCCTTTAATACAGTTCCTCATGTTGTGGTGACCCCCAACCAGAAAATTATTTTCGTTGCTACTTCATAACTGTAATTTTGCTACTGTTATGAATTATAATGTAAATATCTGATATGCAGGATGTATTTTCATTGTTACAAAGGGGTCACTACCCACAGGTTGAGAACCGCTGTCCTAAGTAGTTGTACCCAAACATTTACATGTTGAAATTCTTCTCTTTATTATGAAGTTTTTTCACTTGCCCCTTAATTTATTTTATAATTTATTTTTATAATATAATTTAAACATTATATTGACTTAAAAGTAAGTGTATGGGTAGTTTATATTATCTATGAATTTTGTTTTATTATAGTAAAGGCTGTGTTATAAAATCTCTGATATAAATCAGGGCCTTTGGAGCTGACAGAGATATGAACCAGGGCTCCAAGTTGGTGCTACCCCTGTGTAGTCCCACAATTGACACAGAGAGTTTAGTAAAAATATAGATTTTCCAATTGTATCCTAGACCATCAGATTCACAATCTCTTAAGTGGCTTCCCAGTGATATGTGATTTAACAAACCCTCCAGGTGATTCTTATCCTGCCTTTAGGCATCTAGCGATTTGAGGATTACTACTCTGAGTAAGACCAAGATGAGTAATATATTGTCTTCAAAGAACCTATAGTCTAACAAGAGATATAAAGACATCTTTATGCTTCAGTTAGATGAGTAAGAAAATCATAGGGATCAAGATGGCCCAAAACACAATAGAAATTTGGCAATAACCTAATTCCAGAGACTGATGTACTAAACATGACATATCAACAGCAGAAAGCTGGGTTCTGAGACAAGTTGAAACTACACAACTCTGATTAAAATGAACAGGACTCATGCTGTTAAGACTCTGTACAGTCCTAAAAACATACCCAGCAGAGCACTTAAACTGTTCCAGAACACGTCATTCTCTGCTTTTTAACAGGGAGCAAACAGCTGGGATGTGTTATTAGTAAGCCATGCTTTCATAAGCTTTCTGGTTTTCTTTAGCCAAAGTCTTACAACAGTCTTCGGACAAATTAGTGCCTGAAGCTATAGGAAGTCTTTAGCTTTCTTGGAGAAATGCTGAGTAAGTCAGGTCTCAAAGACAACATGCACGCAGAACTTGCTTTGCCACCTTTGGCCTTTCCACCTTGGAAATGCCTTCACAACCAATTACACTATTCTCAAATGTCTATTTACTTTTAATGACTCTAGTAAAATGTTAAGAGTTATTCCGATGACCCAGTACAAGACTAGCCGGAAAAGTTTAGGCAAATCAATAGATTAAACATGAGAAGAAAAATTAGGTGGCAAGAACAAAATCAACAGGTTCATAAAAGATCGGCAACTGTTGAGTGCTTGTAGGCCTTAGTGGCGCTGAGCCAAACCTCATTTCATCATTTTTTCAATAGATATTAAAGGATTCAGTACAGAAGCATCATTGTGTGAAATGTAAAATGAGTTTGTTTCTCGATACTCCCACATCCATCCACTTTTCTCTGGGGAATTTGTGTGTGTGTGTGTGTGTGCGCGCGCACTGTTCTAAATTGGCAGCACAGTCATTTAGCTTTCATGGGTTTACCAAAACTACTCTCAGAGACATTCTTCCAGAATTTCATTGCTGGGAAAAGTTCTACAAAGCATTTCTTCCCCTTCCACACACCAAAAAGGAAACTAACGACCTTCTTCAGATACCCTCTTGTTTTTGGCACATACGCATTAATTGTTTCCAACATTGCCCTATTTTTAGTATTGCTCATCAGACATTACTGAGTCTCAGCAAGCCCGTGTATGTCAGATTCTACACATGAAGGTATATTGTTCATGCCTATGGTTCATAAACCCGTGATCCAAAATATCTAGTATCTATGTTTTATGGCCCACAGGCAATTGCTGCAGCTGTATGACTTCCATTGAGAATGAAAGAATATCGTCAATTCTTTTGATCTCTTAGGATGCAAAAATATATGTGTTAAAGTCATCTGGATAAAAGTATAAACTCCCCTCCCCACTTTGGCTGGAGACAATTTCACATTAACATTCACATCCCCTTTGGTACTAAGAGCTGCTCAAGGAAGCCTGTAGCAACAGGTGGTCCTGGTTGCACTCAAGCCATTCCTCTCAGGAAACACACACGCTTAACCTGTAGATTCCCAGCCCAGTAAACCCACGACAAAATTACAACTCCCAGTGGTCAGCTCATTTAGTCTTATGCAATAGAGTCTATGCTTTTTGTTGGGAATGGAAAATGTATTTCTCTTAGAAAAATGTATAGTATAATAGAAGGGTAGAGAAAAAAATCATTGAAAGCTAAGAGTCAATGAGATGATAAAAATTCTTCTAATGATGAGTTTTGGGACTTGGAGTAAGAATTTAAGTCAGGGATCCTCAAACTTTTTAAACAGGGGGCCAGTTCACTGTCCCTCAGACCATTGGAGGGCCAGACTGCGGGCCCCAGAATGAGTCGACTGCTAAACAGGATAGGCAGCAGAGGCAAAAACACCCGGCAGGCCGGATAGATGTCCTAGGTGGGCTGCATGTGGCCCGCAGGCCATAGTTCGAGGACACTTGATTTAAGTCTTCTGTTCATTAACAATATCAGTATGTATAAAAATTAAGCATCCTAGCTTGCCTCTGAAAGGAATTCAGGAAGCAAAGATACATTAATTTGACTAAAAATCTGGTGCTTATCAGAAAATGCTTTTTATTCACTGTTAGAAGAAGAGTACACATAACTAAAAATTAAAAATCATGAGGTTAAATTTCTCCAAGAAAACTTTGCAACCCTCTGATAGTCTACTTTCTAATTTTAATAAAAAATTTAGGCCAGGCAGATGGCTCACACCTGCAATCTAGGAGGCTGAGGTAGGTAGATGGCCTGAGTTCAGGAGTTGGAGACTAGCCTGAGCAAGAGTAAGACCCCATCTCTATTAAAAATAGAAACACTAGCTAGGTTTTGTGGTAGGCATCTATAGTCCCACCTAGTTAGGAGGCTGAAGCAGGAGAATCACTTGAACCCAGGAGTTTGAGGTTGCTGTGAGCTAGTCTGAATTTAATTGCTTTTCCGAACAAATCTCAAGAACATTTATGGAAGTAAAAGAATATTCAGCTCCTAAGAAGATAACATTTGTGTTTGGTATTCAACAACGATTACAGGCATGCAAAGAACTGGGAAGATATAACTCATTATGAAGAAATAAATCAATCATTCCAAACCAACCCTGAACTTCCTCAGATGTTAGAATTAGCAGACAAGGACACCATTAACGTTTGAATTAATTAATTAATATAATCTTTTTCTAAAAAATAGGAAATATTATACTATTAGGAGAAACATTACCACCTGGTGGTATGTTCAGGTATTGCCAGTAAAGGTGTTTAAAATAAGAAGTATGTTTTTTTTCAGAATTTACTAATATTAATATTTATATAAATAATTACAACTTCACAACTGTATAAATAGTTGAACAATTGCATGCTATTTATACAAGTTGTATTCAAACCTTCATATAACTTCATATATATGTTTTCTTTTTTTTTTTTTTTTTTGAGACGGAGCCTCAAGCTATCCCCCTGGGTAGAGTGCCATGGCATCACAGCTCATAGCAACCTCCAACTCCTGGGTTCAAGCAAGTCTCCTGCCTCCGCCTCCCAAGTAGCTGGGACCACAGG
>CAUYQV010150746.1:0-11943 GCA_963574575.1 Galagoides demidoff | reverse complement strand
TGATGACATATTATGTCATGTGTTCTCAAAATTTGTTCTTACAAAAGCTTTTATAGTTCTCTAAACTTGAGCCAGAGAATACAGAATCCTACATTTTATTACTAAACAGTGAAGTTTTGGTTCAAACAATTTTTTTTTTTTAAGAGACAGAGTCTCACTTTGTCGCCCCTGGTAGAGTGTCATGGCATTACAGCTTACAGCAACTTCAAACTCCTGGGCTTAAACTCCTGGGCTTAAGTCATTTTTTTTTTTTTTTTTGAGACAGGGCCTTAAGCTATTTCCCTGGGTAGAGTGCCATGCCATCACAGCTCACAGCAACCTCTAACTCCTGGGCTCAAGCAAGTCTCCTGCCTCAGCCTCCCAAGTAGCTGGGACCACAGGCTCCCGCTACAATGCCTGGCTATTTTTTGGTTGCAGCCATCATTATTGTTTTGGTGGGCCCAGGCTGGATTTGAACCTACCACCTTAGGTGTATGTGGCTGGTGCCTTAGCCACTTGAGCCACAGGTGCCGAGCTGGCTTAAGGAATTCTTTTGCTTCAGCCTCCCAAGTAGCTGGGACTACAGGTGCCTGCCATAATGCCCGACTATTTCAGAGATGAGGTCTCACTCTGGCTCATGCTGGTCTCAAACCTGTGAGCTCCAGGCAGTCCACCTGCCTTGGCCTCCCAGAGTGCTGGGATTCTAGGCATGAGCCACTGTACTCAGCCCAGTTCAAATAATTTTTGAATTTATGCCATTTAGGTTGCTTTTTCCTTTAAAAAATGTAGAAATGTTGAAGAAATAAAATATTTGGGGTAGCCATACCCACAGAACCTCAAAAAGTGGTCTTGGTCTTGCTCTTTAGAGCCCTTCTGTAATGTACAGGATGGTTTTCAAACTCTGAAAATGTATGTATGCACTTTGACGTTATTCTGCACCCTGGGACCTCATGCTCAACAAGTGAGATACGGAAAGAATGCTCTTCAGATCATTCCTGCTCATTAGGGGGCTGTCCAAAATTTCATACATGCCTGATAAATTCAGTGGAATGGCGGGGCCCCTGCTGTGATGACAGGGTCTCAGTGTGGCTTGGCAGGCAGCTCTGATCCTAGCTGTCCCCCTCACCTGGGCAGGGCTCTTGGGTTAGGCCCTGCAGACACGCAATGATTTTGATTTCATTACAATGTAGATATGTATTTGTAAATATCAGAACAACTTAATTTTCTACCAAGGAGAATAGATGCTGTTTTTATTGGCAGAGCCACTCTCAGCGTGAGGACACAGTGAGTGTGAGCCCTGAATGTACCTGGCTGGACAGTGCTGCTAGACCTGTTCCTTTAAAGATAGGCTCACGGCAGGTGTGCTGAGTCGGGAGCCTGCTCTGTGCCAGAAGGATCAGACAACTAGAAATGTAGTGACTTTGGACCAATAGGGTGGAGGGGGCAGCATCGTCACACAGCCTGCATTCAGGGTTGCAGCCATCCCTGCTCTTCACACCTGCCTCGCATCTGCCAGTGGGCCTCTCTTCAATGTTCCTTCTGTCTGTACCCAACGCTGCTGACGCCGGTATTCATGTTAACAGAACTTTACGTGTTTGTACATTTTGGTCGAGAAGAGGTACAGTTCTTCCTGGGTGCTGGTAGTCACCATGAGTGAGTCTCCAACTCTGGCATTTACCAGGGAGTGTGGCAGCCCTCCAGGGTGAGCTGAAGAGGTGACAAAACATGACATTGGCCTCAGGGAGGAATCAGAGAGGGCAACGAAGCCCAGAGAAGTGACTTTTGTCACTTCTTTTTTCACTCTCCAGTCTTCCGAGTGTCCTGGTTTTGTGGCATGCAGCTCCTTCCCACCTCCAGCGCTCCTGCCCTCGCAGGCCTCTGGCACCGTCACACCTGCTGCCCCACACACTCCTTCCCTTTCTTTCCTTCCCTCTGTGTGTTACTTTATCCTCATTAAAATATATGCATTGAGCTCACAGTATATTTAGACTCAAAAACTCCCCAAACTGAAAAGCTTGAGAGCAGTAACCTTTGGCTTTGGATAGCTAATAATTTGGAACTACACTTTGAACGATTTCATGAAGAGAGTCTGTTAATACAACTGGCTACATTAGCCTGAAGCCAACGGCTAATAAAAGCTCGTGTGTGGGTCTTCTGCTGGCTATCAGAGGAGTTTCAGAAGGTTCAGGACAGAGCATGGCTGGGAGCATTGCATGGGTCCAAGTGCTCGGGGGTTGAAGGGCTAAACTTCTCTGCAGTTGTGGTTTAGACATGTGCAGACTTAGTTGATAGATTGAAGGCCCCAAAGGGCTGGCCTGGAGGGAGAGCCGCTGGGCCCTTGGCCAACACCAAGATGAAGGAAGATGTCTGGCAGTGTGGGAGGCAGCCACGGCTTCTGGTACAGAGGTGGTGGACCCAGACACCCCGCCTCTGCTCTGTGTTCCACAAGTAACACTCAAAGGAAAGCATGTGTCACCAGGGAAAATACTCTTCCAATTAATGAGCAGAAAGGGCGGCTTCTGTGTGTGTGTGTTGTCCAGAGGAGGTTGGGGACAGTCCAGCAGCCACCCACAAGCAGTGGCACTTGTTGACAGAACAGCCAGAATAGCAGATAGCAGGGCAGCCGTCTTCATCTGTAAAAACAGCACCAATGACACACTTTATGAAAAGTCAATGTTTAATGCATGTACCGCATTGAGGACATACCTTTGCAAATTAAATGATACTCACCTATGAGTAGCTATTATTAAATGATATCAGTGATTAGCACTTTTCTCATCGGCGTTTCCATGATGTTCTTTCTTCCTACTCAACTTTTCTCTACTTCTGCTTATTTTTAAGTGGTTATATAGTTTGATTTTATGCAATTTAAAATGGATTTGGCCTTGTTTTTGTTTTTAATCAGAGAAATTGCTTCATAGGATGGTATTAAAAAAATGGTAGATTAAGCCAGAAGTGGGCTGAACTTCAGCAAAGTTTTAAAACTAATTGTGTCTCAAAGTTGAATTTTTACACACTAAAAAACTGGAGTCCTAATGTCATTCTGTGCTTTAGGCTGATTGTGAGAATAATAATACTTTGGAGGTTAAAATTTTATTGAAAGTAGTAATTTTAACAGTTTGAACTCATGTTCAAAAATGTAATTGGAATAATTTTCAATAGACATCAGTCTTTATTTCTTAGAAAATTACAGTGATTAAATTAACTACAGGCAGCTTCTCTTATTATTTGAAGATAATAGGAGGCTGTTGAGGATTAGTGGGGAAAATGAATGATACACGTTTTGTTAAAGACTTCACCGTTGAAACATTCCTTACTACTCTCTGTCAAGGCATAATCGTTAATGCAACTTCCTTTACTGTATTTGGCCTAAAAAATGATTTGAATGAAGAGTGAGAATAATGCTCTTCCTAGGATTAAAGTATAGATTTTTTAAAATGGGGGTGCATAGCTGGGTGCTGTGGCTCATGCCTGTAGTCCAAGTTATTCAAGCAGCTGAGGTAGGATGATTCCTTGAGCCCAGAAGATCCAGGCTACAGTGAGCTGTGATGGTGCCACTACACTCCAGCCTGGGTCACAGAGCTGGATCCTGTCTCTAAAACACATTAAAAAAATAAAGTGTGGGGAAATCTCTTTATAACATCAGCCTTGGTTGGACCTCGTTGGCCGTAATGATTGTAAAACTGATAAGAGAATGTACAAAGAGCTCAAGTAAATCAACGAGGAAAGAGCAAACCCTCCCTGAACCCTTTCTGATCCCTGTGTTGGACCTCGTTGGCCGTAATGATTCTCTGGTTCCACTCTGATGTCGGGAGATGTCCAGCAAGCCTTTTGTCATTTCTTTTGTCCTCAGGCTCTGCTGTCAGAGCCTGTCTGACGTGTTTGCTCAAGTAGTACAGACTCTAGCCAACACATAGTGCAGGCTGTACTCTTTCTGTTTCTTGGCAGGCCATGTGTTTTGATGTGAACAGGTGACCATGCTTTTAGGACAAAGGCCCACCCAAAATAAATTAGTGCTGGGGAGTATACAGGTGGCAGAAAAATTGGATTGGAAAGGGTTAATCATTGGTTAAGAGATATGAACAGAATCTTTTCCCAAGAGAACAGGTAAATGGCCAACAAACACATGAAAAAATGCTCATCATCCCTAATCATCAGAGAAATGCAAATCAAAAGCACTTTGAGGTGTCCCCTAACCCTGGTGAGAATAGCCCACTTCAAAAAGCTGCAGATGCTGGTGTGGGTTCTGAGAAAGGGGACCACTAATGCACTGTTAGTGGGACTGCAAACTAATACAGCCCTTTTGGAAAGAACTATAGAGAATCCTAAAAATAGACCTTATATTTGATCCTGCAATCCCATTACTAGATATCTACCCAGAGGAAAAAAAATTATTTTATGATAAGGACATTTGCACTTGAATGTTTATGAAAAGCAGCTCAATTCATTATTGCAAAGATGTGAAACAACCCAAGTGCCCATCAACACATGGGTAGATCAATAAACGGCAGTATGTGTATACCAGGGAGTACTATTCAGCTGTAAAGAAGAGGGAGACTTAGTATCTTTTGTATTTACCTGGATGGAGTTGAAGACCATTCCCCCAAGTAAGGTATCTCAAGAATGGAAAAGCAGGCATTCCATGTACTCAATACTATGTTGAAACTAGTAGATTCCCAACTATAGGCCTACATAAAAGAAACACATTATTAAATTCAAGAAGGAAATGGGGGGTCTGGGGGGATGGAATTTGGTAAGTTCCCATGTAACAGGTACAGTGAAAGAGAGCAATGGTATACTTGAAGAACTCTGTGAAAGTTGATAAGAGTTCAGTTCCTTCTTTGGTTATTATTCAGGATTCTGTCCCTGCTTCTTTATGGCATTGAGCACTGGACAAGGACAATTATATGACAGTCATTATTCAGACTGAGAGTCTGAAAAAGAGTTTTAAATTACTCTTTTACTTTGAAATGAGATATTCAAATCACTGAGCGTTAGGGAAATTGTGCATGGATGAAGAATTAAGTGACTCGTGATCTGTCTTCTCAGCTTGAGGTTTTGTAAAGTGGTTTTTGTCAGCGGAAAATAGCACCCTATTTTCTTCAAGGTCTTTCCAAACTGGAGGTGATTTAGCTGGCTTACCTCAGTTTATGAGCACCCAGATAAGCATCTGCAGTTAGTCTTTCCTGGACTTGAGTGGTGTTGCTTTTTAAATTTCAGTGCTACCCCCCCAGGACCTATGCCCTACAGGGTGCAGAAACATATTTGTTTCTCTTTCTGGCTGGAATGTCTACCTTGAGATTCATGTTATTGTTTGTGACTCAAGTTACCTATACTGATTCCCAAACTTTTCTTAACTTGTCCTTAAACTAAACAATCCTAGGATTCTGAGGCCCAAAGTCAAGAAGAAAATAAGAAAAATTACTTACTTTAGTGTGCTAAGAAGTTACTGAAACATGCTGATTACATGAAATGATGTTTTCACTGCTTTGCAAAGTAGAAGGAAATGATATAAAATCTTATTCTGGGCAGAAAGAAAGATCTGGTACATTATTAGTTTGGTGGCACCAACACAAATGCAAAAACACCAAGAAAAGCCAATTACTTGGCATTCAATACAGCTAACACTCATTCACTTTAACATTATTGCTCACTTTCAAATGAATAGCCATTTACTTTTACTATACATTGTTTCTGGTTTAGCTATTATAGTTGGAAATGTTTGAATAAAACATAATATCCCCCCTACCTTATAATTTAACACAACACAGGAAGAATGGTAAGGTGCAGAGTTTGGACAATGAGGATTGTAGGTTGCAAAAGAGAGGGATTTATTTGACATGAAAATCTAGCATGACTTTACAGTATTTCTATACTTACATTTTGGCCATAGAAGTAGTCTTCCTGGTTATATGAACTTGGATAGATTTCTATTCAGAAGAGAAAATTTAACAAAAAATACCCTCTTCATAGGATTATAATACAAATTGGGTAAATTAATCCATATCAAAAGCATTTTGTAAATTGCTAACTATGACACCCAATTTACTTTATTGCAGGCAACCACCAACTGTTATTAAATGATTGAAAGAAAATATTGACCCAACCCATTATGTGCTTTTTCTAATGTGGAAAAAGAAGAGAAGAATTCCAACCAGTGAGTACATCTGACAAAAGGGGTTAACCTGAGTCGAGTTGTGAGCGACCGATTCCAAATTGAGGGACATTATGCAAAGTGACTGGCCTGGATGCTACAAAAATGTCCCTTTTGGAAGACAAAAGGAGACTATGGACATAGCAGTACCGGCCACAGTGATCCTTGAGTGGGTCCTGGACTTAAAATCTTCTACACAGAAAGGGCGTTACTGAGATACCTGGGAAATTTGGACTATATGTTAGATAACTGTATTGAATCAACTTAAGCTTTCCTGAGTGTGATCATTATTATACAACCACAGTAGGATAATTGCTCTTGAGAGGTACAGGCTGATATATTTAGGGGTAAGCCATCTTTATGTCTATGAGTAATTCTCAAATGTTTGAGCAAATTCTTTACATATGCAGACAGCAAATGTGGCAGAATGCTAATAATGTGGGAATCAAAGTGTTCATTGTTAATGATTTCTCTAACTTTTCTATAGTTCGGAACATTTTGAAAATAAAAAGTTGGAGGAAAATTTGAAAAAGTTAAAAATCCAAATACTCAAATTAGTTATTAAAAACCAGACCTTAAAAAATGTCCTTTACAAATCATGTTTTTCCACCATCTTATTTTTACTGTGAGATACAGATATATACATTAAAAAAAAGAAGATTTTGCATATTCATACATTTATACTTTTAGGCGATAAATGAGATTCTTATGACTAAGGTGAAATATTTTGCAAAAGAGATGGAAGTTCTCAACCCTCATGCACACCTTTCATGGCGTTTAAAAGTGAGGTAAAAAGGTAACTTGGGTAGTTGTCAAAGGGTCAGAACATTATTTTCACTTTATCTTTTAGAAAACATTCAATTTGGGGGATCTCGGTTTAATGATTACCCAGTAACTTAGTACCCAGTTTCTCTTTCCTAAGAGATAGAACTTCCTCATTCTCTGACAGACACTGGGAGCTATCACGACGACCAGCTTACTCTACTACTCTGTTGCCCTTCCTTGGGTTCCACGTGGTAGGGTTCTCATTTCCTCCTAGGAGACTGAGCACAGGCACAAATCTCCTAACAGGCTGTCTGCTTTTCTGTTTAAAGGTCAAAGACGACAGAACTGGACCACGGAAATTCATAACTTTCTGGTATGTAATTGAAAACTCTTAAACCAAATTCTCTCCCTCAGGGGTATTTGTGACCCCAAGAGCCTGAACTCCACTTTGTTATTCTAATTTGTGAACCAGAGCCTAGCCGTGTCTAACCCTAGGCTAGGATTTACTAGATGTGTCTAACCCTAGGCTAGGATTTACGTAGAAGGAAGTTAATAGTATTGAGACATTACCAACTATACTGGGTCCTCTGGAGAGTGCTTTTCAGGGGAGGGGGTTGTTTATTAAAATTATTTATTTATTTACTTCATGAATTGATCCCCCCCTCCCCCCAGGGTAAGGGAGCATACCTTAACTATCAAAGGGTCACCGAACTATGATGGTGTGAGAAATCTATTTTGTAAGCAACTGTGTGTGTTGACGCCCCAATGTAACTTGAATGTTCTATAAGTGGGGCCCTTACTGATCTGAACTTATTAATAACTATAATAAAATATTTCTACTTAATAATTATACTAGAAAAGTAAAATAATCTTAAGATGTTTGCACCTTTCGAGTTTATCCCTAACGATCTAGGCAAGCCTGGGGTTCTGTAAATATGTGTGTAATTCTGCTTATTATTCCTTTTATTTTCTGTTTATAAAGTGATTTTAAGACAATTATGTATCTTAGCTCCTCACGGGGATATCCATCTCTTCTTTAATTCTTTTTAAACATGAAACATAATGCTAAAAACTTTCTTGGGGATTCACAGGACACACTGTTTTCCCAGCTATCTATCAAAGGGACATCTCTTTGTGACTCTATGGATGTAACTGAAATTATGGTAATTTTTCCAAAGTATTATCATATTAGTTTAAATGCTATTATTTTTCTATGACCCAGGGGATAGTCATTATTTTCTTTTGCAGTTTTGGCAGGGGCTGGGCTTGAACCCACCATCCCCGGTATATGGGGCTGACACCCTACTCCTTGAGCCACGGGGGCTGCTCATTATTTTCCATAACGTTCACTTTCTACCATTTTCAATTATGTTAAACCATCTTTGAAACATCGTTCCTCTTAATCCATTAGTCGCTGGTGGGCCTTTTCGTGACTTGCCCATCTCTTTTTCCTCCTGTAGTTATGAAAATCCAGCATCCTGGTTGTCCAACTCATTGACATCCCAGTTAGTTCTGGTGAGTACCTTAGCTATTCAGATGTCTGCGACTATACAGATTCCTGCTGTTTCTGCCAGTGCACACAAGCTGCACATTGACTGCTGAGCTAGCCCAGAGGCGCCCACGTGGCTGTCCGTGGCAGAGAAGGCTTTATTTACCACGAAAGTCGATGTTTTGTTGAGGAATTTTAAGGGATGCTTTTCACTGGTGGTTTTCAGGACTGGTTGCCTACGGAATTGCCCCGAATGGGTGTGTTTACCGACTGCTGTGGTTCTACCCAAAGCCAACACGAAGGCAACTCGGGTTCTTTGCTGTTTCCCAGTTAAAATGCCGTTGTGGTGTCACCGCTATGACCACACTGTGGTACACTTCTTCCATCTTCAGGCCCCTCCTCCCAGCCGCCTCTCAGCCTCTCACGCAGCCCTTTCTGGGCATGGCAGACACTTCTGGATCTTGGACTTTATGGCAGAGGGGCTTGGTGTGAGATTTTTCTAGCAACGCCCAATGTTCTCTTAAGAGAAAGCCTTGAACCAGCTACTAGGATAACAGTGTCTTCCTCCTTGATGTAAAAGTATGTTACCAACTTTCATCTTTATTATTGTCATTAAGCAGTGGTGAGGGCATCTTGCTTAGTCACTCTGCTATACGCAGATGACAGGCACGGTGTAAGTGTGTGTGGTGGGAACAAAATGTGCATATTTAGTTTGCATTCACATGTGCCTAAATTTCTGGCCATGTGATTATTTTAAGTTCTTCACAGATTTTTTTTTTTTTTCATTTACTCTGTCTCACTTTGTCACTCTGGGTAGAGTGCTGTAGTGTCACAGCTCACAGCAACTTCAGACTCTTCAGCTCAAGCAATCCTCTTGCCTCAGCCTCCCAAGTAGCTGGAATTACAGGCATCTGCCACAATGCCCAACTATTTTTAGAGACAGGGTCTTGCTCTAGTTCAGGCTGGTCTCCAACCTGTGAGCGCAGACAATCTGCCCTCCTCGGCCTCCCAGAGTGCTGGGATTACAGGACTGAGCCAGCAGCACAGAATTCTTAAGCACAAAATACTTGTCTAATTATTTTGACATATTCCTGTTGGACAGTAAATATTGTGAAGTTTTATGTTAATACATTCTGAATGTAAAGCTATATTTTTCCTATTATTTTTTACTTGCTGTGCTTATGAAAGTTATGTTCTAAGAGCTACTAAATTTTGATTTATGTTACTAAGCGATTCAGGGTGTCAATAGATATTTTTCCAGAACAGAAACATGTGGGGCCAAGCCTCATTCCTCTAATTGAGAAACTACTCAGACTCCCAGGATTTCTTGGCTTATTTTAAAACAAATTCTATATTAAAATCTTGTGTGCTGGCAGCGAAGAAATAGATGACCCCATAGGTTTTCTTCTTACCGGCTCACAGGGTTTTGTTATTTTTTGCACAAAACATAACAGTGTGGACAGGAATGATGACAACTGGATTACAAAGGACTGGAGAGTTGAAAGGACGCTTGTATGGACATCATTCTTTGAAAATGGAATCTGCAAGCTTTTCAAATTTTTTAGAGAGGAGGTTAACATTTGAGCTACTATTTTCCTGATTAATAATATTGGTGCTTTTAAATTTTTCTTTCATAACTATAAATATAGCTTTCTTTCTTTCTTTTTTGAGACAGAGTCTCAAGCTATCGCCCTGGGTAGAGTGCCCTGGCATCATAGCTCATAGCAACCTCCACTCTTGGGCTTAAGAGATTCTCTTGCCTCAGCCTCCCAAGTAGCTGGGACCACAGGTGCCTGGCTTCTGCTTGTATTTGTCATTGTTGTTTGGCAGGCCCGGGCTGGATTTGAACCCTCCACCTCTGGTGTATGTGGCTGGTGCCTTAGCTGCTTGAGCTACAGGCGCTGAGTCTATATATAGCTTTCTAAGGGGAAGAACCTAATTCTAAGAATGAAAAGGTATTAGCTGAAAAATTGTAAAATCCTCTAAGGTTATTTCCACAAATGAACAAGACATTTTCCTAGAAAATCTTCCACATTTATTGTTTGTAGACAGTGAAGAAAAGAAAGGAGAGGAACAAAAGGCTTTCTTGTTGCCAGGTGTTTTCATTTTGCCTTAGTTTATTATCCTCGGTAGAGATGCCAGTGTCTTCCCTAATAAAATCACCTTCCAACCAAAATGTTAAAAACATATCTATCTGCCTTGGGTATAGGTGAGTTTATACAGAAAAATTTTAAACAAAACTTAGGGAGGTTTAGAAAAGAGTTTTGTTAATAATTCATGAGAAACAAGGCATTCTTACCTTGGCTGCGTTAGGCTAAGTGCCTACAACAGCAAACTTCTTTTTCTTATTCCCCTACACGTTCAGTGGAGGTTGGCGGGGAGGGCAAGGCCCCTCTACTCCACATAGTCATTCAGGGATGCAAGCTAATGGAAGCTTTACCACCCCAGGGCACTGCCCTGTCAATAGGTAGCTTTAGCGTTTGCCAGGCCAGGAAGTGACAAGTGTCACCTCTGCCCAGACCCCAGTGGCCAGAACCATTCTGATGGCCTCTTCTAACTGTGTGGGGTGGGAGGTCTTCCTGGGGTACCAGGGAAGGGAGGAGAATTAAATAGAGAAAACACTAGGAATTTCTTCTTTGATGAAATTTGCTGTAAATTTCATCAATTTTTTGCTGTCAGTATCTACAGGCAATAACTTTTCTTCCTAAATCAGTCACACTTATAGTTCCTTAGGTTTTACTAGGTAAGTTGTTTTAATATTTTTAAAACAACTTCACAGATTTTACTTACTGACTTCAGACAAGAATAAACATAACAAGGATTATTGAGAAGGAATTTATGAAAGTATAGATATAATCACAATGGAAAAATGTCTCAGCTACTTGGGAGCCTAGGCAAGAGAATCGTTTAAGCCCAAGAGTTTGAGATTGCTGTGAGCTGTGACTCCACAGCACTCTACTGAGGGTGACATAGTGGGGGGAAAAGAAGGATGTCTAGTAATATTTTAGCCCTCATATGTTTGTAGATTTTATTTGTATCGTAAATAGTACTTAGTTTTTTTCCCCTTTCAATAAAACCATTATTTGAAATTAAGAGTAACCCCCAATATAGTAAGGATTGACTGCAAAATCATTTCAGGAGATACCAGACTGAGAAAATGAAACTGTACTTGACCAGTTTCAGTAGATTGCCCGTAATTTATTTGTACGTTCTTTTTGTAAATTATGTGCTCAGCTTTTCCACATAGGGCACCTAAGGAATAATTAAAAAAACCCTTCTAAAAATGTGTTTATTTTACTCTCACACTTGATTGTGTTTGACTGGATCTAGAACTTTGTGCACAAATTTGCTTTCACTCAGAAGTTCAAAGGCATTGCCCCCACGTCCTTCGGCACCCCATGCTGCCTATGAGAAATTTGATGTCATTCTTTACTTGTTTCCTTATAGATGGTACCTGCACATCCTGTTGGTCAACTTTTGGGATTTCCTGTATGTCTCTGGAATTCTGAACATTGACAGGAGGTATCAGGCACACATTTTTCCCAGGATGCCTGGG
>CAUYQV010150744.1:0-16042 GCA_963574575.1 Galagoides demidoff | reverse complement strand
TCCCAAATAGCTGGGACCACAGGCGCCCGCCACAATGCCTGGCTAATTTTTGGTTGCAGTGGTCATTGTTGTTTGGCAGGCCCAGGCTGGATTCGAACCCACCAGCTCAGGTGTATGTGGCTGGCGTCTTAGCCACTTGAGCCACAGATGCTGAGCCTATTTGTATTTTTCTAATGAAGGTTTTTGTAATCAAAATAAAGAATTGAGGCTCTGTCTCAAAAAAAAAAAAATAAATAACAAAAATAAAGAATAGAAAATGCGGCTCGGCACCTGTGGCTCAAGTGGCTAAGGCGCCAGCCACATACACCTAAGGTGGTGGGTTCGAATCCAGCCTGGGCCCTCCAAACAACAGTGACAGCTGCAGCCAAAAAAATAGCCAAGCGCTGTGGCGGGCGCCTATGGTCCCAGCTACTTGGGAGGCTAAGGCAGGAGACTTGCTTGAGCCCAGGAGTTGGAGGTTGCTGTGAGGGGGATAGCTTGAGGCTCTGTCTCAAAAAAAAAGAATAGAAAATGCTATTAAGGTGGTGTGTGTGTGTTTCTCTTTTATTTTATGTTTTATTATTTTTCTCTCTCTAATACATATATATATGTATATATATATATATATTAGATATGCTACCAGCATTATTTGAAGGAAATACTAGTTCTATAGTTTGCCCTGAAGAACTTTAGTCCCTGCACTGAACAAGTATTTGAGTTTATCAGTAATTGTTGCTTTCCAACTATTCTTTCTAATCATTTAAAAACACCTTTTTTCATAATGAAATGCTTGCCTGGGGACAGTGGTGGGGGGGCTTACCCCTGTAGTCCTCACCCTCTGAGGTGAGGTGGGTGGATTGCTTAGAGTTCAGGAGATCCAGACCAGCCTAAGCAAGAGCAAGACTCCATCTCTAAAAAAATAGCAGGGTGGGCTCAGTGCCCATAGCTCAGTGAGTAGGGCACTGGCCACACATACCGAGTCTGGCGGTTTTGAGCCTGGCCCAGGCCATCTAAACAACAGTGACAATTGCAATAAAAAAAAATAGCCAGGCGTTGTGGTGGGTGCCTGTAGTCCCTGCCACTTGGGAGGCTGAGGCAAGAGAATTGCTTAAGCCCAAGAGGATGAGGTTGCTGTGAGTTGTGACCCTATGGCACTCTGCTGAAGGTGACAGAGTGAGACTCTGCCTTTGACAATTCACTTGTCAACCTGGAGTAAAGTGCTATGGCTTCATAGCTCACAGCAACCTCATATTCTTGGGCTCAAGTGATCCTCTTATCTAAGCCTCCCAAGTAGCTGGGACTACAGGTGCCTGACACAACACCCAGCCTTTTTTTTGAGACAGAGTCTCTCTATGTCACCCGCGGTAGAGTGCTGTGGCGTCACAGCTCACAGCAGCCTCCAATTCTTGGGCTTAAGCCAGGGGTTCTCAACCTGTGGGTAGCAACCTCTTTGCGGGTTGAACGACCCTTTCACAGGGGTCACCTAAATACATCCTGCATGTCAGATATTTACATTACGATTCATAACAGTAGCAAAATTACAGTTATGAAGTAGCAATGAAAATAATTTTATGGATGGGGATCACCACAACATGAGGGGTCGCAGCATTAGGAAGGTTGAGAATCACTGGCTTAAGCTATTCTGTTGCCTCAGCCTCCCAAGTAACGAGGACTACAGACTTCCGGCACATGCCCAGTTTTTTTTTTTTTTTTTTATTGCAGTTGCCATTGTTGTTTTAGCTGGCCCAAGCCAGTTTGGAGCCTTGGTGTATGTGGCCAGCGCCATAACCACTGTGTACAGCTGCTGAGCCAAAAAAAGAAATTCTTTTTTTTTTCTTTTTTTTTGAGACAGAAACTCAAGCTGTCCCCCTGGGTAGAGAGCCATGGCATCACAGCTCACAGGAACCTCCAACTCCTGGGCTCAAGCGAGTCTCCTGCCTCAGCCTCCCAAGTAGCTGGGACCACAGGCACCCACCACAATGCCCGGCTATTTGGGGGTTGCAGCCATCATTGTTGTTAGGTGGACCTGGGCTGGATTCGAACCCACCACCTTAGTTACATGGCTGGCGCCTTAGCCACTTGAGCCACAAGCACCAAGCCAAAAGAAATTCTTTTTTTTTTTTTTTTTGAGACAGAGCCTCAAGCTATCCTCCTGGGTAGAGTGCCATGACATCACAGCTCACAGCAACCTCCAACTCCTGGGCTCAAACGAGTCTCCCACCTCAGCCTCCCAAGTAGCTGGGAGCACAGGCCCCACCATAAGGCCCAGCCATTTTTTTGGTTGCAGCTATCATTGTTATTTGGCGGGCCCAGGCTGGGGATTTGAACCTGCCACCTTAGGTGTATGTGGCTGGCGCCTTAGCCGATTGAGCCACAGGCACCAAGCCACCAAAAGAAATTCTTAATAGACTTAAATTGGAAATAATCATTTTAACTTTATTAGGACAATTTACTAAATTTGAAATTTTATATCCTTTTCATTGTAAATGAAGTGAAAAATGAATTAAAGTAGAAATATTGTTATAAGTGGTAGTTACTTTTTTTTAAGAGGCAGAGTCTCACTTTGTCGCTCTCGGGAGAGTGCTGTTGTGTCACAGGTCACAACAACCTCCAACTCCTGGGCTTAGGTGATTCTCTTGCCTCAGTCTCCCGACTAGCTGGAACCACAGACGCCCACCACAATGCCTGCTAAGAGCCATTCACTTCTAATAAGAGAAATGCAAACGGAGTGTACCATAAGCTACCATTTTTCACCTACCAGATTTGGTAAAATTTAAAAACCATGACACAAAATCAAAAAATAAAATAAAGTAAAAATAAATTAAAATAAAAATCATGACACATTCTGTTGATAAGGCTGTAGGGACACAGATACTCTTACATGTTGTTGGAGGGATGGGATGGAATGTGGGGATGGAAGTTTGGACGGAGACTGGAAAGTAGGAGAGAGGTTTTGCCGAGTATACCTTTTTGTATAGTTCTGAGTTTTAGAACCATGCTAATGTTCTATATACGAAAGGAAAAACAAAAACAAAAATCTGAGAATGGGGGAAAACCTACAATGGAATACAAAGAAACAAATGAAACAAAATGTATTTCAAATGAATAACAAAAGAAAAATGAATTAAAATAACTTTTCTTTTTTTTTTTTTTTTCAGTTTTTGGCCAGAGCTGGGTTTGAAACTGCCACCTCCGGCATATGGGGCCAGCTTCCTACTCCTTAAGCCACAGGCACCGCCAAATTAAAATAACTTTCAAAACAGAGTCTCATTATGTCATCCTCAGTAGAGTGCATGGCATCACAGCTCACAGCAACCTCAAACTCTTGAGCTTAAGCAATTCTCTCTTTTTTTTTTTTTTGAGACAGAGTTTCTCTATGTCTCCTTCTGTAGAGTGATATGATGTCATAGCTCATAGCAACCTCGAACTCGTGGGTTCAAGAGATCCCGTTGCCTCAGCCTCTTGAGTAACTGGGACACAGGCACCAGCCACAAAACCCAGCTAGTTTTCCTATTTTTTAGTAGAGATGGAGTCTTGGTCTTGTTCAGGCTGGTCTCAAACCCTGAGCTCAGATTATCCACCCCTTCAGCCTCCCAGAGTGCTAGGATTACAGTTGCGAGCCACTGCACCAGGCCAGAAATAGATCTCTTGAACAGACCAATGTCAAGCACTGAAACTGAAGAAACAAATAAAAAAACTTCCAACAGAAAAAAAGCCCTGGACCAGCTGACTTCACACCAGAATTCTATCAAACCTTCAAAGAAGAGCTTGTACTTATACTGCAGAAACTATTCCAAACCATTGAGAAGGAAGAAACCTTCCCTGACACATTCTATGAAGCAAACATCACCCTGATACCAAAACCAGGAAAGGACCCAACAAAAAAGGAAAAACTATAGAATACTGATGCAAAAATACTCAATAAAATCTTAGCCAATAGATTATAGCTACACATTAAAAACATTATGCATCACAATCAAGTAGGCTTCATCCCAGGGATTCAAGGTTGATTTAACATATGCAGATCCATAAATGTAATTCACCAAATCAATAGAAGTGCAAACAAAGACCATATGATCCTCTCAATAGATGCAGAAAAAAGCATTTGACAAAATTCAGCATCCTTTTCTACAAGAACACTTAAAAAAAAAAGTGCAGGGATGGCACATTACTTAAACTGATTGAAGCCATCTATGACAAACCCACAGCCCACATAATTCTGAATGGAGTAAAACTGAAAGCTTTTCCACTTAGAACTGAAACCAGACAAGGATGTCCACTATTGCCCTACTATTCAGCATAGTTCTAGATGTTCTGGCCAATGCAAATCAGGCAAGAGAAAGATATTTAGGGCATACAAATGGGGGCAGAGGAGGTCAAATTCTTGCTCCTTGCTGATGATACGATCTTATATTTAGAGAACCCCAGAGACTCAACCATAAGACTCCTGAAAGTGATCAAGACATATAATAGGCTTGGCGCCCATAGCACAGTGGTTATGGCATCAGCCACATATGCCAAGGCTGGCAGGTTCAAACCTGACCCAGGCCAGCTAAACAACAATGACAACTGCAATAAAAAAATAGCCAGGTGTGGTGGCGGGTGCCTGTGGTGCCAGCTACTTGGGAGCCTGAGGCAAGAGAATTGCTTAAGTCCAAGAGTTTGAGGTTGCTGTGAGCTGTGATGCTATGACACTCTACTTAGGGTGACATAGTGAGACTCTGTCTCAAAAAAAAAAAAAAAAAGAAATATAGTAACATCTTGGGTATAAAATTGACGTCCACAAATCAGTAGTCTTTGTATATGCCAATAACAGCCCATCTGAGAAGCAAATCAAGGACACAATATCCTTCACGATAGCTTGAAAGAAAAGGAAATACCTACAAAGGAGGTGAAGGATCTCTATAAAGAGAATTATGAAACCCCAAGAAAAGAAATAGCATAAGACATTAACAAATGGAAGATACCATGGAACATACCATGCTTTCTTGGCTGGGAAGAATACACATTGTTAAAATGTCTATACTACCCAAAGTAATCTACAGATTTAATGCAATCCCCATTAAAATACCAACATTATACTTTGAAGAACTGGAAAAGATAGTTCTTTGTTTTGTATGGAACCAGAGTCTCACCTTATTGCCCTTGGTAGAGTGCCATGGCATCACAGCTAACAGCAACCTCCAACTCCTGGGCTTAGGCGATTCTCTTGCCTCAGCCTCCCAAGTAGTTGGGACTACAGGTGCCCGCCACAATGTCTGGCTATTTTTTGGTTGCAGTTTGGCTGCAACCAAAAAAAAGCAAAACCACCCAGAGATATCTCATCTAAACCTAAGTGAGAATGGCCCATGTCATAAAGTCCCAAAGCTGCGGATTCTGGTGTGGATGTCAAGGGCCAAACCTGCCACCCTCAGTATATGGAGCCGGTGCCCTACCCACTGAGCCACTGGCACCACCTGAGCCAAGGCAATTCTTAGTAATAAAAACAAAGCTGGGCTCGGTGCCTGTGGCTAAGGTGCCAGCCACATACACCTAAGGTGGCGGGTTCAAATCCAGCCTGGGCCTGCCAAACAACAATGACGGCTGCAACCAAAAATAGCCAGGCATTGTGGCAGGAGCCTGTGGTCCCAACTACTTGGGAGACAGAGGCAGGAGACTTGCTTGAGCTCAGGAGTTGGAGGTTGCTGTGAGCTGTGATGCCACGGCACTCTACCCAGGGTTACAGCTTAAGGCTCAGTCTCAAAAATAAATAAATAAGTAAATAGAAACCAAGCTGGAGGCATCACTCTACCAGACTTCAGGTTATATTACAAGTCCACAGTGATCAAAACAGCATGGTATTGGCACAAAAATAGACATATGGAACTGAATAGAAACCAAGAGGTGAAACTAGTTTCTCATCACCATCTA
Source organism: Galagoides demidoff (assembly GCA_963574575.1). NCBI lineage: Eukaryota > Metazoa > Chordata > Mammalia > Primates > Galagidae > Galagoides > Galagoides demidoff. The sequence goes on along the minus strand of CAUYQV010150744.1, from coordinate 10,153 downwards.
ATCTTTAATAAACCAAACAAAAGTACACACTGGGGAAAAGAATCCCTATTCAACCAATGGTGCTGGGAGAACTGAATAACCACATGTAAAAGACTGAAATTGGGGCACCTATAACTCAAGTGGCTAGGGCGCCAGCCACATACACCAGAGCTGGTGGGTTCGAATCCAGCCTGGGCCTGCCAAACAACAATGACAACTACAACCAAAAAATAGCCAGGTGTTGGGGTGGGTGCCTGTAGTCCTAGCTACTTGGGAGGCTGATGCAAGAGAATCACTTAAGTCCCGGAGTTGGAGGTTGCTGTGAGTTGTAATATCACGGTACTCTACCTAGGGCAACAACTTGAGGCTCTGTTTAAAAAAAAAAAAAAGACTGAAACTGGACCTGCACCTTTCACTGGTTACAAAAGTTGACTCAAGGTGGATAAAAGATTTAAATCTAAGATACAAAATGGTAAAAGTCCTAGAAGAAAGTTTCGGAAAAACTCTTAATGATGTTGGCCCAGGGAAAGATTTTACAAAGAAAAGTTCATTGGTAATTGCAACAATAACAACAACAAAAAAACCCAAATGGGACTTAATTAAGCTGAAAGCTTCTGCACAGCTAAGGACACAACAATTAAAGCAAAATAGACAACTTTCAGAATGAGAACAGACATTTGCATGTTATGAATCTGACAAAGAGTTGATAACTAGGGTCTACAGAGAACTCAAATTAATCATCAACAACAAAATAAGAGCAAACAATCACATCTGTCACTGAGCAAGAGACATGAATAGAACCTTCTCTGAAGAAGACAGATGAATGGCTAACAAAAATACTAAAACAATGCTCATCATCAGAGAAATGTAAATCAAAACCACCCAGAGATATCTACCATCTAACCCAAGTGAGAATGGCCCATGTCATAAAGTCCCAAAGCTGCAGATGCTGGTGTGGATGTGGAAAAAAGAGAACATTTTTACATTTTTTTTTTAATTTTTTTTTTTGGTTTTTTATTTTATTTATATTTTTTTGTTATTTTATTTTATTTTATTTTGTTGCTTATTTTTTTTTCTTCTTCTTCTTCTTTTTTTTTTTTTGTCGAGACAGAGTCCCACCCTGTGCCCCTGAGCAGAGTGCAGCCACTTGGTAGTTCACTGCAACCTCCGACTCCTGGCTTGTGGGCATCCCACTGCCTCAGCCTCCGGAAGCCGTTGGGATTACAGGTGCTCTCCGCGGCGCCCGGCTGGGTTTTTCCATTTTTTTCATGAGTCGGGGTCTCACTTTCCGCTCAGTCGAGTCTCGAACTCCTGAGCTCCAGCGATTCTCCCTCCTCAGCCTCCCACAGTGCTGGGATTACAGGCGTGAGCCACCGCGCCCGGCACATTTTTACATTGTTGGTGGGATACAGCCTCAGTGGAAAGAAGTAAGGAATATCTTCAAAGAACTGAAAATTGACCTTCCATTTGATCCTGGAATGCCGTTACTAGGCATCTATTCAGAAGAAAAAAAAAAATCATTTCATTTATTTATTTATTTTTTCCAGAGATAGCGTCTCACTTTATCATCCTCAGTAGAGTGCTGTGACATCACAGCTCACAGCAGCCTCGACTCCTGGGCTTAGGCGATTCTCTTGTCTCAGCCTCCTGAGTCATTGGGACTACAGATGCTCGCCAGAACACCTGGCTATTTTTTTGTTGCAGTTTGGCCTGGGCCAGGTTCAAACCCGCCACCCTCAGTATATGGACCCAGCACCCTACCCACTGAGTCACAGTCACCACCCTCAAAAATCATTTTATCATAAGGACATTTGCACTAGGTTGTTTATCACGGCTCAATTTATAACCCCCAAGAAACAACCTCAATGTCAACACATGAATGGATTAACAACCTCCAATCAACACATGAATGGATTAACAAGCTATTGTATATGTATACCATGGAATACTATTCAGCCATAAAAGATGGAAACTTTATATCTTTTGTATTAACCTGGATGGAGTTGATATATTATTCTTTGTGAAGTGTCACAGGAATGGAAAAGCAAATATCCGATGTATGCGATACTAATATGAAGGCAGCAGACAAACTAATACCTGCCCACACAGAGAAAAATTCAATTCAATTCAAGTTGGGGAGGGGGAAGGACAAAGGGAAAAGAGGGTAGGGGGATTAGTGTGCTCCCACCTAATGGGCACAATGTAAGGGTATATGGCACACCTGGGTGTGAGACACAACCATAACAGGGACTTTACCTAACAAATGCAAACATTAAAATCTAATTGTTGGGTGGCACCTGTGACTCAGTGAGTTAGGCACTGGACCCATATACCAAGAATGGAGGGTCCAAACCCAGCCCCGGCCAAACTGCAACCAAAAAAAAAAAAAATAGCCCAGGCGTTCTGGCAGGCGCCTGTGGTCCCAGCTGCTCAGGAAGCTGAGACAAGAGAATAGCCTAAGCCCAAGAGCTGGAAGTTGCTGTGAGCTGTGACGCCACAGCACTGTACTGAGGGGCATAAAGTGAGACTATCTCTAAAAAAAACAAACCTAATTGTTTGTACCCTCCTATTAATCGAAATAAAAAAATAAAGTGATCATTGATATACTTTGATTAATATAATATCTGTTATATTTGTAACCATTTTTTTTGAAGAGATAGAGGCTCACTTTATTACCCTTGGTAGAGTGCTGTAGCATCACAGCTCACAGTGACCTCCAACTCCTGGAGTCCAGGTCCTAACCTGTCACCCTCAGTATATGGGGTCAGTGCCCTACCCACTGAGCCACAGGCACCGCCCTTGCAACCATTTCCTATTCATCACCCTTGATCTTTATTCCTATTTTGCCTTCTCTCTCTCTCTCTTTTTTGTTTTTGTGTTTTTGAACTGGCACAATTGAGTTTTCACTATTGACTTATGACATAGTATATTCCACATCACTGATTCTCTCCAGTCAGAAGTTTTTTGAAATGGGCCTTGGCCAACAGGAGAATGGAATCACAGGACTCACCGATTCTGCGGATGGCACCACAAGTAGCGTAGGTTTTAAACTGGCTGCTGCTAAATCTGCCTGTAACCTTGTCACCCTCAGCCACCTTCATCTGGATGACACAAGGTCCTTGGGACCTATGATGTGGTTGCTGGTGGAGCATTTCCACAGCACATACAGGTCCATGAATTCTCCGATGTTCCTTTACAAATCAAGGCTGTGTCCTACTGCCGCCATGACACATGCAGGCAGGGGGAAAAAAACCTTTTGTGGCTTTAACTGAACATTTTACATGACTCTGTTTTCTTAGCATATCAAGAAAAATATTATCTTTATTATAACCCCAGAGACAAAATAAAAATCAAAAAAGAAAAAATAGTAACGTTATAGTGGAGAAATTTGTCATGATCAAAGTTAATGTCACCAGTAAAAGGACAAATAAATATCTCATGTCTCCTGATAGGATGTACTGAGAGGGGTCCAACATCATTTTTCTGGTATGTTTGCCAAAAAAATGCATAACCCGAATTAATTGTGAGGAAACATCAAAAAAATCTGAAGAAAAAGACATTTCACAAAGTAACTTGACTGTACTCTTCAGAATGTCAAAGTCTTGAAAGATAAGGAGGCTTGGCGCCTGTGGCTATACAGCTAAGGTGCCAGCCACATACACCTGACCTGGCAGGTTCAAATCCAGCCAGGGGCCGCCAAACAACAATGATGGTTGTGACCAAAAAATAGCCAGGTGTTGTGGCCGGCAGGCTGTAGTCCCAGCTACTTGGGAGGTAGAAGCAGGAGAATCGTTTGAGCCCAGGAGTTGGAGGTTGCTGTGAACTGTGATGCCAGGGCATTCTACCCAGGGTGACAGCTTGAGGCTCTGTCTCAAAAAAAGATAAGGAAAGCTTGAGAGACTGTTTCAGAATAAACAAGACTTGAGACACAACAGCTGAATGTAACTCTTGGTTGTAGATCTGCTTTGCCTATAATAAATATTATTTGGATAACTAGGCCATTTAGTATCATATCAGTGTTAATTTCTTTTCTTTCTTTCTTTCTTTTTTTTTTTTTTGAGACAGTCTCACTTTATTGCCCTCAGTAGAGTGTTGTGGGATCACAGCTCACAGCAACCTCCAACTCCTGGGCTTAGGTAATTCTTTTGCCTCAGCCTCCCAAGTAGCTGGGACCACAGGCGCCCACCACAACGCCTGACTATTTTTTTGTTGTTGTTGCAGTTTGGCAGGGGCCAGGTTTGAACCCACTACCCTCGGTATATGGGGCCGGCCTCCTACTCACTGAGTCACAGACACCACCCCAGTGTTAATTTCTTTATTATTATTATTATTATTTTTGGAGACAGAGTCTTACTCTGTTGCCCTGGGTAGAGTGCAGTGATACATCTTAAGTCACAGCAGCCTCAAACACTTGGGTTGAAGTGATCTGCCTGCTTCAGCCTGCTCAGTATCTGGGACTACAGGCACCCCATAATGCCTGGCTAATTTTTCTATTTTTAGTAGAGGACGGGTCTGGCTCTTGCTCAGTCTGGTCTCAAACTGCCGAACTCACCCAATCCCACTGGTTCGGCCTCCTGGAGTGTTAGGATTACAGGTGTTAGCCACCTCGCCTGGCCTTTATTATGATATTTATGCTGTGATTATATAAGAGAATGTCCTTGTTTTCAGGAAATATATACTGATGCATTTAGGATTAGTGAGAGAGAGAGCAAATATGGTGAAATGTTAACATTTGAGGAATCTGAGTAAAAGACATGGGAATTCTTTGTAATATTCTTATAATTTTTCTATAAACCTGAAATATTTCAAAATAGAAGTGAAAAAGGCTTGGCACCCGTAGCACAGTGGTTACGGTGTCAGCCATATACATCCAGGCTGCGGGGTTCAAGCCCAGCCCTGGGCCCCTAAGCAACAACGACAACTGCAACAGAAAGATAGCTGGGCATTGTGGCATGCGCTTGTAGTTCCAGCCACTTGGGAGGCTGAGGCAAGAGTTTAAGGTTGCTGTGAGCCGTGATACTACAGCACTCTACTGAGGGCAACATAGTGAGACTCTGTCTCAAAAAATAAATAAATAAAAATTAAAATGCCAGTGTTTATAGAACTTCAGAGATTATATCTCTTACAACTATTCAATTTAAATTGAAAATTTTAGATATCAACTGAAAGATGTGTGAGAGTTTTAGGGCAGTAAAACTATTCGGTCTACTATAGTGATGGATACATGTTATTATATGTTTGTCCCAACCCATAAAACATAAACACCAGAAGTGAATCTTTCTTTTTTATTTTTTTTCTTGAGATGGAGTCTCACTATGTCACCCTCGGTAGAGTGCCATGGCGTCACAGCTCACAGCAACCTCCAATTCTTGGGCTTAAGCAATTCTCTTGCCTCAGCCTCCCAAGTAGCTGGGACTAAAGGCACCTGCCACAATGCCCAGCTAATTTTGGTTATAGTTATCATTGTTGTTTAGCAGGTCTAGGCTGGGTTGGAACCCGCCAGCCTTGATGTATGTGGCTGGCACAAAGCCTTTGTTTTTTTTTTTTTTTTGAGATAGAGTCTCATTATGTCACCTTCGGTAGAGTGCCATGGCATCACAGCTCACAGCAACCTCCAATTCTTGGGCTTAAGTGATTCTCTTGCCTAACCTCCCAAGTATCTGGGACGACAGGCATCTGCCACAATACCTGGCTATTTTTTGTTGTTGTTGCTTTTGCTGTTGTAGTTGTCATTGTTGTTTGGCAGGCCCCAGTGTATGTGGCTGGCTCCCTAACCACTGAGCAACAGGAGCTGAGCCTTCTGACTCTTTTAGTTTCTGGATATTGACCAGGGCTGTTTGTCAGTGACTTGTCTAACTTGTGTTTTGGCCTGTGTCCTGCCCCATAGCCAGTCTGTAAATACAAGGCAGCAGACCCTCAGTCAGGCAGGGCTGTATTGCTGAAGGGGCAGCTTGTATACTGGGGTGTAATTTGTGCAGGGTGTTATTTAGCTAAATTTCCCTGTGGATAGGCAGTAGCAATGGTTGGGACCCTTGTTTGACCATTGGTGACCTCTGCAGGGTGGCTGGTGGACCACCAGTTAGTTGGGTGAGAGATGACAAAGAATCAGGTTGTTACTTCTGTTAGTTTGTCAGGTTATTTATGAGATCAATACACAATGGAAAGGAGAAGAGCCTTTTGAGATCTGTCTGAACAGGTGAGTTTTCGTGTGTCTGTGTCTACTCTGACTAATGACAACTAAAGCTGCCAACTCTTATGTCTGTAGGCCTGGAAATGAGAAAAGTCTTAAATCTTGTTGTGAGTGGAGATATCTTCCTACCTCCTAAGGATATAACCAAATCAGATTATAAAGACTTTAATTAAAGGGACTTGTTCCTGATTGGTTTATAGAAACTAATAAGATCTTATATAAATCCAATTTTGCCTAAATTACCAGAAAAAAAAGAACCTGAACTAATACCTGAAATGGGCTAAACAAAAACAAAACAAAAACCTTTCTCATGGAAACTGATAGCTCAGAAGCAATTTTGCACAAGAATCCAAGGATCATGTAATCAAGCAAGGTTTCATCCTTGAATTGGCAGACTGATTTGATAATTTTGCCCTAAAAGCTAACATGTCTTTTTCCTGATTTTACTAGTATAATACAAATAGATGTTTTAGTTTGATTTTTAGGGTTTGCTTTTGGCTAAAAAAAATGCCCAGCTTTTTTTTTTCTTTTTTTAGAGACAGGGTCTCAATCTTGCTCAGTCTGGTCTCAAACTCCTGAGCTCAAGCAGTCCTCAAGCCTTGGCCTCCCATAGCGCTAGGATTACAGCTGAAAAAAAAATTTTAAAAAGATATATGCTATCTGGCTTGGCGCCCGTAGCACAGTGGTTACGGCACCAGCCACATACACCGAGGGTGGTGGGTTTGAACCCAGCCGGGACCAGCTAAACAACTGGCTAAACAATAAAAAAAATGTCCAGGCATTGTAGTGGGCACCTGTAATCCCAGCTACTTGGGAGGCTGAGGCAACAGGATCACTTCAGCCCAAGAGTTTGAGGTTACTGTGAGCTGTCACGCCACGGCACTCTACCAAGGGTAACAGAGTGAGACTGTCTCAAAAAAAAAAAAATGCTATTATATTGCATGAATTCAATTTCATGGCAACTTGTCTTTCTTTCTTTGAGTGTTATACCCAAAGCGAGTGGGATAGAGAAACGCCAGCCCACTGAGTCCAAATTAAGCCAGGGTCCTTTATTGATTGGCCGGGCTGAGAGCGGGCTCATGCCTCAAAGTCTGTCGCCTCCAGAAGCAGGGGTGAAAACCTTTTATAAGGGGCTTTCAGTAGGGGAGGAGGAGTCCTTAATGCGAGGCAAATTTCACAAGAGGCTCTATCTTTTAAATAAAATTTTAATTTGGGGATTATTTAATTAATTAATTTAAATAGCACCTAGATCTGTCACTCAGGCTGGAGTGCAGTGGCTGGATCACAGCTCATATAACCTCAAACTTCTGCTTCAAGGGACCCTCCTGCCTCAGCCTCCTGAAGTGCTGGGATAACAGCAGACTTTATTGGGATTTCACCTGTTTTTTAACTAATGTCCTTTTCCTGTTACAGGATCCAACCCAGGACACCACATTACATTTAGCAGATTGAATTTTTAATTTAATTAATTTATTTATATTTCAAGGCAGAGTCTCACTTTGTCACCCTCGGTAGAGTGCTGTGGTGTCACAGCTTACAGCAACCTCCAACTCTTGGGCTTAAGTGATTCTCTTGCCTCAGTCTCCCAGGGAGCTAGGCCTATAGGCACATGCCACAACACCCAGCTATTTTTAGAGATGGTGGGGTCTCACTCTAGCTCAGGCTGGTCTTGAACCTGTGAACTCAGGGCGATCCACCTGCTTTGGCCTCCCAGAGTGCTTGGATTACAGGTGTTAGCCAGTGTGCCTGGCTGTAAGATTGCATTTTTTAGATTTATGATGATACATGACATTTTAATTCAGTCCTTCTAACTATAATTAGCACTCCATTGTTTAACCATGCCATAAGGTATTTCTTCTTCTATTGGTAGGCATTTAGGTTGTTTTCAAATTTCTCTCTCTCTTCCTTTTCTTCCTTTGTCTTGCTCTTTCACCTGGATGAGAGTGCAGTGGAGTGATCATAGCTTACAGGAACTTCAAACTCTTGGCTCAAACAATCCTCCTGCTTCAGCCTCCCAAGTAGCTGGGATTACAGGTTTGTACCACCATGCCCAGATAATTTTTCTATTTTTAGTAGAGACAAGGTCTCATTTTTTCTCAGAATGGTCTCAAACACCTAACCTCAAGCAGTCTTCCTGCCTTGGCCTCCTAGAGTGCTACAACTACAGGTGTGAGCCACCTCCTCCAGCCCCCATTTCTTTTAATATTAAAAAGAACAGTATAGGGTGGTGCTTGTAGCTCAGGCTCGTGGGTTTGAACCCTGCCCAGGCCAGCTAAACAACAATGACAACTGCAACAACAACAGAAATAGCTGGGTGCTGTGGTGGGAACCTATAGTCTCAGCTATTTGGGAGGCTGAGTCAAGAGAATTGCTTAAGCCCAAGAGTTGGAGGTTGCTGTGAGCTGTGATGCCACAGCACTCTACTGAGGGTGACATAGTGAGATTATGTCTCAAAAAAAAAGGTATAATCCTCATACCTTTGTCCTTTTCTTCTTTATATTGTCAGGAAAAAGATGGAGCATCTCTCTGTAACTTATGATGAGTTTAGGCCTGTACCTTTAAAATCTGGCTTTATTTCCAGCCCCATCTTCATGCCCAGCCTAACCTCCAGCTTCACGAATGGAACCCTTCCCTTCCCTTCCCTTCCCTTCCTTTTTGAGACAGAGTCTTACTTTGTCGCTCTCAGTAGAGTGCCATGGTGTCACAGCTCACAGCAAGCTCCAGCTCTTGGGCTTAGGCGATTCTCTTGCTTCAACCTCTGAAGTAGCTTGGACTATAGGCACCCGCCACAATGCCCAGCTATTTTTTGTTGCAGTTTGGCCAGGACTGGGTTCGAACCCACCACCTTCGGTATATGGGGCTGGCACCCTACCCACTGAGCCACAGGTGCTACCCACCTTTCCTTTCTTTCCTTTCTTTCTTTTTTTTTTCTTTCTTTCTTAGAGATGGGGTCTTATTCTTGCTTAGGCTGATCTTGAACTGCTGAGCTGAAGCAGTCCACCCACCTCAGGCTCCCAAAGTGCTAGGAGTTAACAGGCTTGAGCCACTGTGCTTGCCCTGCTTAAGGCAGGGAAACAGAAAAGCATTGGGTGGATTTAGAAAGCACTGGAGAGCATTTACTTTCCTTACCTACTGCCATCCCCAGCAGTGTCTGTTAGAGTGCTGTGCAGTTTAAGAGCAGAATGGTGTTAGTAAAAAACGCTTGGGCTTGGCATGAAATACTTAGTTTCATATCTGTCTACCTCTTCATTTGACAAAGAGTTACTAATTATCTCCTGTGTACCAGACAGTGATAGGTACCCAGAGGTTTCTCCTTGGCCTCATCTCTGCCTATTTCACATCCCAGGTATCTTGTTTATTCTAGGCTTGAACTCTGAAATCTACAACTCCAGCTCTGAGCTTCTAACCCATATATCTAACTGCTTCTGGGACAACCTCATAAGGATACCCCATAGGTAACCTCAAAGTCAATCTTTTCAAATGCTATTTCATCCTCTGTCCGCATGCCCAGAATCGGTTTCTCTTCTGGTGGTCCCCATCTTAAGGAGAGACATCATCGAACTTCTAGGAACTCAAGGGTAAACACCGCCATCATTCTAGTTTTTTAAAAAGAAAATGCTGGCTTGGTGCCTGTGGCTCAAGTGGCTTAGGCACCAGCCACATACACCTAAGGTGGCGGGTTGGAATCCAGCCCTGGCCTGTCAAACAACAATGATGGCTGCAACCAAAAAATGGCCGGGCGTTGTGGCGGGCGCCTGTGGTCCCAGCTACTTGGGAGACTTGCTTGAGCCCAGGAGTTGGAGGTTGCCGTGAGCTGTGATGCCAAGGCACTCTACCCAGGGCGATAGCTTGAGGCTCCGGTCTCAAAAAAAAAAAAAGAAAAGCAGGATGTGGGTACAAATCCCATTGCTGCAAGATTAAAGAAAAAAAAAGAAAGGAAAGAAAAGCAGGAAGTGACACCAAAGGTAGAGGCAACAGAAGAAT
>CAUYQV010150743.1:0-17326 GCA_963574575.1 Galagoides demidoff | reverse complement strand
CCGCCAAACAACAATGATGGCTGCAACCAAAAAATGGCCGGGCGTTGTGGCGGGCGCCTATGGTCCCAGCTACTCGGGAGGGAGACTCGCTTGAGCCCAGGAGTTGGAGGTTGCTATGAGCTGTGATGCCATGGCACTCTACCCAGGGGGATAGCTTGAGGCTCTGTCTCAAAAAAAAAAAAAAATATCCATTATTTGTTATTCCCATCATTTTACCAAGAAATTACAGGAGGGAAAACATTTGAGGGGCAGAAAGGGTCTCAGAACCACAAGAAGGGATGGGAACCGAGACCTGTGGGCACTGACAAGGGTTAACTGGGGGGGGGGGGGGGGAGAGCTTAGTCATAAAGATGAACAAGCCTCAGAGTGACCATCAAATTGCCGAGGTCTGAACAACCCACTAACCTTCACCTGCCCAACCATGTGAGCTACTGTGGGTTACAGGGCAGACCCCAAAAGATACATTCAAGTCCTAAACCCTGGCACTTGGGAATGTGCCCTTTTTTGGAAACAGGATCTTTGCAGGTCTAATCAAGTTAAGATGAGGTTATACGGGTGGGCCCTCAGTGGGACAGAAGTCCTTATAAGAAGAAACCCACACAGACACAAGGACGAAGCCATGTGACAACAAGGCACAGATGGAAGTACCACTGCTGACATCCCTGAGCACTAAGGACAAACAGCAGGACACCAGCAGCCAGGGGATGCGAGGAAGGACCTTCCTCCCGGGGACTTTGGAGCAGGATCAGCCCTGCTGACAGCTGGGTATCAAACCTATGGCCTCCAAACTGTGAAACAATACATTTCTGTAGTTTTAAGCCACAAAGTTTATGATTCTCTATTCTGGCAGCCCCAGGAAACAGATACACAGGCCCAAGTCAAGGCTCCTGTTTTCTGAACTACTAAGAATTCAGATTGCTTTTGCCATAGCTCCTGCAGCAAACATCAAGAAAGATCTTTTAAAACCACAAATGAGCTCATGTCAGTCCTGCTCTGTCCTATTCAATGGCTTCTGTCCCTGTCCCAATTCTAGGCTTACTGCCCACCGCTCAGAACCCATCTCCTGAGTCTAGGCTCTCCTTGGCACACTGAGCTCTAGCCAGGCAGCCTCCCAGGTAAATTCCTTCTTTAGGACCCCACCATCAGCCCAACTGCCTCAATCTCCTCTCCCAGGTGACTGCATGGCTGGCACCTTCATGCCCCCATCCCTCTATCCCCCTCACTTGCATCTATCCCGAGGAGGAATGGAAGCCCCAGACAGCAAGGACTTTGTCCTTTTGCTATGAAGTCTCTCACCCCAAACAAGTGCTCAAAAATACCTGTGCAGTAGGACTAACCAATCACTGTACCAGGAAGGAGGGTGCTGGGACCCCCAGGGGCCGCTCAGCTACCCAACAGTCTTTCTGTTATGAACAGAAGATACTGTTTAGGCAAATGATGTATGACAGCCACATGGATACAAAACAGGTCTCAGCATCTGTAATATCCAAATAATATACTTTGGCATAGGTCATGGACCAGGGAACCAAAAGGTTCTAACTAAAACAGCATCATTACTGGTAACAATTTCACTAGAACATTTATTTTGATGTAGCGTTTTGACACACTGTAGGGTAACATGGTTTAGAACGTAACAGTGACATGCCTACAAGTCCTATGAATGTATCCTCAAAGCATGAATCTCAGGACTGAGGAGAAACTTAAGATTTAGGAAGAAGAAGGAGTTCCTCAGGAAGCCCAAGCAGGGCGACCTTCCTTCAAGTTCAGGGTATCGGAAAGTTCAGGAGACTTCTAGAAATTACTCACATCTTTTAGTATCAGGATCTGACTTGCAGCTTTGAGAAACTGCAACTGATGAGTCACCAGAATTGTGATCTTCTCATGCAAGGTTTGACAAATACACCTGTCAATTGCAAAAAAAAAAAAAAAATACACCCGTCAATTGTGTTTTGTATGGAAAAAAAATACATAAATGAGGTGCTCCAAATTTGAAAAACATTCATTTTGAAATCATAATGAGATAGAGACAACAGTAAAGATCTGTAGTTATACAAATACAAATATAAAACAAAGCTGACAGCCCGGCACCTGTGGCTCAAGTGGCTAAGGCGCCAGACACATACACCTAAGGTGGTGGGTTCAAATCCAGCCTGGGCCTGCCAAACAATAATGATGGTTGCAACCAAAAAATAGCCAGGCGTTGTGCTGGGTGCCTGTGGTCCCAGCAACTTGGGAGGCGGAGGCAGGAGACTTGCTTGAGCCCAGGAGTTGGAGGTTGCTGTGAGCTGTGATGCCACAGCACTCTACCCAGGGGGACAGCTTGAGGCTCTGTCTCAAAAAAAAAGCTGACTAGGTCCTCAAATGTATTAGCAGGAAATCTGCACCTTGCTCAGGCAAGAAACTCTAATCTACTGAAGGGTAGTGGCTGCAAAATTTTTTCCTTCTAAAACCCAGTTTCACAAGTATATATTTCATGATGAAAAAACAAGTGAACAATGGTGAGATTTCAAAACCTGACTCAACTAAAATCCTACTTATTTTACCACTGCATAAAACAGGGTAAAAAGAGTGAGAGAAAGAAAGAGATCAAAGTCATGTAACAATGTGGTCGATTTTCCTAGACGGTTTCCTAGGTGATTATTTATAATGTACAAATTCACCCCCCAAAATTGGAGGGGTTTTAGATCTTTGATAAATTCTGCCAGAGGACATTTTTCCAGATCCTTCTTCCAAAATAACAGTGTATAGAAAAACAAATCCTAGTGAGGCATCAGTTCCCACGATACTTCCAGTCTCATCTAAGAAGCAAAACTTTGCTCACTAGGACTAAAGAACCTTGAGATATGAAATGAAGAACAGAATCCAAATGGGCCAAATCATAGCAGAACTCATCCACTGGCTCAGAGGCTAAGACCCACCTCAGCACTCCACCTCACTCCGCCTCAGAGCACTTTTACAGGAACCCTGCAAGAGCTCCCACACTGTGAATGTAGCCCTGGAACCGAGCCCACCCTCCTCCCGCAATGGTCTGCAGGTCTGCGGGTGAGTGAGCAGGCAGGTAAGGAGTTTGGGATTCACAGGCAGGGGTCCTGGCAAACACTCTGGGTTCCCATGTCCTTGCAGGGAGCAAACTTCATGCCCCTGGCAAAGACATGCCCTGCTGAGGTGAGTCAGAAGAATTCTGGAGAAACACAGGATGGAATTTAATCCTGCTCTGCCTCTTCCTGGCCTGACAATGCTGGTGAATTACTGAATGTCTCTGAACCTTGGTTTTTCATCTCAAAACAAGGCTCATGTCAACTCATATGCATGTTCTGAAAAGCAAAAGCATGACTCTGCAAAAGGGCCGGAGTATAACTCATGCTCAGTAGACCAGCACCACCCTCAACTCTTCCCCTCAACCCACAATAAGCCATGAGCTTTCAGCAAGTCAGGGGTTAGAAGTCGTAAGAGGGAACTTTCAAGACTTCACCTACGATCAGAACCAAGACCCCCGCCTGCAGATGTATATGTTAATACTTCATTCTTATAATCCAAAAGGATTAAATTTTCCCTTTTGACAAGTTTTAGTTTGGCTTATTTCAAACCTAAGTTTCTTAACCTAACGAACCCTTCTTCAGGCTTAAAACTAAAGCTTTTAATGAAACTGTCTCTCATTAATTCAAAATTGTCTGCTCCTAATCCCTTTGAAATAAATACCTGAAGGAAGATGTTCCCAATCAAATCTAATGGGTTTGCCATGTCTGCGATCAGCCAAACTCCAAAAGCTGCAAGATGTTTTTTTCCTATCATCTTCCATCATAGATGCCATAATATATATAATTACATTACCACTGCAATTGATGGCTCTAAATTTCCCCTAAATTATGCTTTCTATCAAAATCCTTTTTTTCTAAAGACAGAAGAAAAATGAATTTATTTCTAAAGGAAACAAGGAAGTACACTTTTTTTGAGACTGTCAAAATCCTAAAAAAAAAAAATACTCTGTAAATTTTTAAGAAAAACCTTCAGTTGTACGCAATGGCTCATGCCTATAATCTTAGCACTCTAGGAGCAGATAGGAAGATCACTCGAGCTCTAGAGTTCAAGACCAGACTGGGAAAAACTGGGATCCCACCTCTACTAAAAACAGAAAAAGTAGTCAGGTGCAGTAGCGTGTGCCTATGGTCACAGCTACTTGGGAGACCATGGCAGAAGAATGGCTTGAGCCCAGGAATTTGAAGTTGCAATGAGCTATAATCATGCTACTGCATTCTAGTCTGGGTGAGACAGAGTAACTCTGTCTCCAAGAAAATAAATGAATGAATAAATAGTTTTGAGTCACCCCACAAAACCAAACCAAACAATACAAAACAAAACAGAGACTGATTCCATAGCAGTTATTTGACTCTCATCCTATATGTAATAGATGATATATACAGGGGCAGAGGTGACACAGATAAGGAGGACAGAGTCACCAACCACACTCATGCTGTCAACAGGTTAGTCAAGCAGCTGCAAAATGCCAGGCTCTACTCCGTGTGCTGAAGGTACAGCCCCTGGTCAAGCCAACAGACAACATCCTGTGTCGTGTAGAGGACACACACCACATTAACGCAGACAACCCACTGTCGGGTAGTGATGTGAGCCACGAAACAAGGCAAGGTGAGGGCTGCGATTTTCAAGGGAGTGGTCAGGAAAGGGCTCTGCAAGGAGGTGGCAGACAAGCCAAGAACCGTCATTTTTGGCTCAGTGCCTGTAGCTCAACAGCGAGGGCGCCAGCCGCATACACAGGAGCTGGCAGGTTCAAACCCACCCAGGCCTGCCAAACAATGACAACTACAACCAAAAGCTAGCTGGGCGTTGTGGCAGGTGCCTATAGTCCCAGCTACTTCGGAGTCACTTAAGCCCAAGAGTTGGAGGTTGCTGTGAGCTGTGACACCACGGCACTCTACCCAGGGTAACATAGTGAGACTCTGTCTCAAAAAAAAAACAAAAACGTCATTTCATAGCCCAGAGTTGGGTGAGGAGGGGAAGGAGCGACCCATTGCGGGCAGTGGGCAGATGGTAAAAGGGCATGGGGCACCCCGGGGGTACAGGAGGGAAAGGCAGGCAAGTCAGTTTTGCTTTGCAGCCACCCCAGGACCTCAGACAGAAGGGACGAAACTCACAGAGTGTGGCAGAAGTGAGAACAGGCAGGCTGCATTCAGGGCGCCCCACAGCAGTCAGCATGGCCAGAGCACCAGGTTTGGGTGGGGAAGTCCTGGAAAGGTGAACGGGGATGGGGGGACTGATGGCAAAGAACTATTCACCATTCAAGGATGTGGAACGGTGCTCACCAGCGGGGAGTCTGTGAAGGACTCCAAGGGGGAAGGTGAACTGGTGCTGTGTCCTGAATGTACGTGGCCGTCCCCAAATTCATGCTGAGACCCAACAGGGTGGGAGTAGGCGGTGGGGCCTTTTCATGGGAATCTGCCCTCATGAGTGGGATTAGGGTTTCTAGGAAAGAAGCCTCCCACCTAGCCTCCGTGAGGACGCAGCAAGAAGAGGGCCGGCTGGGCACCGGCCAGACAGTGAGCCCTCACTAGCCACCACACTGCTGGTGCCTGATCACGGACTTCCTAGCCTCTAGGACTGTGAGAAATAAATTTCAGTTGTATATAAACCATCCAGTTTGTGGAATTTTGTCACAGCGGTCCAAGTAGGCAAGGACAAGGAGGGAGGCCACTGCGTAGGAGATGTGATTGGAATAGATTTGGAGTACTAATTATTCAGATGGCAGAAGTCTGAGAATTGGGGGATTTCTAAAATATAATACAACGAAATCCGTAGCTTGCAATAAACCAGACTGGCATCAGTTAATCTTAAGGCCCTGCACCTCTTACATGTGATAGAATCCACTTAATGTTTACAACGTAGAGTTGTAAAACTCACAAGCCTTAATAACCTTGGGTATATATTCCTGATTAAAGTAAAACTGTTCATGGCAAATGGAAGTGCAATTCATTCGCTTTTAATACAAAACACTTCACATTTCTGAGCTTCCACACAACCGCCATCTTTCATAGCATATTGTTCAATCCAATTTTCTAACTCGTTGAGAACATTCTCCAGTTGCTGCTGAGTGATTTCCTAAATTGCATTCGTGCTCCCTGCCCTAAGGTTCCCCAAAGAATGTGATTCTGATTAGCAAACAACAATTTTAACAAGCTTGCTTCTATCAAGTGTATATCCAAAGTCATTAAACCTTAAAGGCGCAGGAGGACTTTATAAATACCTCCTGGGTTCAAAGAAGAACTTAGGGGAGCTTTTGAGATGTGTGTCCTGATAGCGAGTGATCCTCTCGCCTCCCTGGGGACTCCAGTGCAGAACCCCAACAGGAACAGCTCTGAGTAATAAAGAACTGGTGGGGACTCACACAAGACTCCTCGAGCCACAAAGGCCCTTCTCTGCCAGAGGAAAAATTAGACAAGTCACAGTCTGCAGCAGGCAGGAAAGGGGAGTCAGATCAGACACCAGGGGCAAAGCCAAAGGCCAGAATGCTCTGCATTCTCAAAGAGTCAGTGCTACCATCCACGTCTGTCTTCCTGGGGCAAAATATGCATTACACAGTTTACCATTTCAACCATTTTTAAGAGTACAGCACATGGCACCAAGTACGTTTACACCGTGGGGCAACCATCATGACTCTTGCCTCCGTTGTTTTTGCCGGCCAATACACAGTTTGTGTACACACCCGCCTAGAGCCTCGGGTTCAGCAGATGGCCTTGTGTTCCAGTCCCTGGAAGCCAGACCCTAAAGGTGAGTTACTTTCAACCAGGCATCTTGACTCACACCTGTAATTCTAGCACTCTGGGAGGCTGAGGTGGGCAGACTGCTTGAGCTCAGGAGTTCAAAACCAGCCTGCCTGTAAGACTGTTTTCTCTCTACTAAAAACAGAAAAATGAGCCAGGCATGGTGGGCACACAGTCCCAGCTACTTCTGAGGCTGAGGCAAGAGGATTGCTCAAGCCCAGGAAGTTGAGATTGTGAGCCATGATGACGCCAAGGCACTTGACACAGGGCAACAGAGAGACACTCTGTTTCAAAAAATAAAAAGTGAGTGATGAGTTACTCTCACACTGCTGACCCTGCACAAGTCTCTCTTTTTGCCATGCAGGACCCATAAGGGACTAGAACGTGCTCCCCTCAGAGCTCCTATGTTCAAGCCACGATCCTGAACACCTGAGAATTTGCAGACAGGACTTTCAAAGAGATAATTTGGTTAAAATGAGGCCATGAGGGTGGGACCTGCTCTAACCTGACTAGCATCCTTAACAAAAACCAGGATTTGGACACAAACACACCTGAAGGAAAGAAGAAAAGAAGGGACAGAGGGAGAAGGTACCTACCGGCAAGCCAAGGAGAGAAAGGAGCAAGCCCTCGGGGGAAACCAAACTTGCAGACACCCCGACTGCAGACTTCCAGCCTCCGGAATTGTGAGAAAAGGATCTGCTGGTGTTCTAGGCACCCAGCCCACAGCCTTCTGAGATGGCAGCCCTGGCCAACCAACACAAGGCCTCACAGGGCCCTTCCAGTCAACACGCGACCTCACAGGGCCCTTCTGGCCAACACGAGGCCTCACAGGGCCTTCCGACCAACACAAGGCCTCACAGGGCCCTTCCAACCAACACAAGGCCTCACAGGCCCTTCCAACCAACACAAGGCCTCACAGGGCCCTTCCAGCCAACACAAGGCCTCACAGGGCCCTTCCAACCAACACAAGGCCTCACAAGGCCCTTCTGACCAACACAAGGCCTCACAGGGCCCTTCCAACCAACACAAGACCCCACAGGGCCCTTCCAGCCAACACGAGGCCTCACGGGGCCCTTCCAACCAACCAACACAAGGCCTCACAGGGCCCTTCCAACCAACCAACACGAGGCCTCACAAGGCCTCACAGGCCCTTCGGACCAACACGATGCCTCACAGAGCCCTTCCAGCCAATACAGGGTCTCACAGGACCCTTCCAAGAGTCTTCCTCTCATGGTGCGGTACAATCTGTATCCTCCACTTGAGAAAGACTTGCCTGCTTGCTGTCCTTTCCTGGAGCCCCTCTTGCTCCTATCTCTCTACCCCTCTGCTTCTGCTATTCCTTTTACTAAAGGAACTGAATCCTGTCATCAGGCTCTACAGCTTGAAACCACAGGCTACTTCCCACCAAGCCTAGCCCATGATGAGCGTCCCAATCTCAGCTAAATGCCCATAGCTGCCCACACTTCCATTTCCACTGATTATCCTACAGTGCAACCCCCTTAAACTAAAGTTTGGTACCCACTTCCCCCATTTCGCATTGATTATCCTATATTGTAACCCCCTTAACTATAAGTTGGGTACATTGAACTCCTCTACACACTTGTCTTGATAAACTCCAGGCATAGACACATTCCTTAGGGCAGGAATGAGTCTAAACTTCTTTGTCTCCCTCACTCAGCCCAGTATGGGTCCCTAACTCCTATAGTTGACTACTGTTCTGTGCAGTAACATCTGTGAGAACATCTCCCTCAGTGCCCATAGTAAGGGCTCAGTCAGTGCAGATGAAAGAGCTCACTGGCCTTAACAAGGGCACAAACAAAAAGTTCCCTGGGGGACAAGTGGGAGGCTGCTTTAGCAGGACCACAGTCTAGACAACAAAGGAAATGCCAGTAGGCACGAGTTAAGTTAGACACACAAAAAACGATTCCAGAGTTGTTCTACCTCAATAGCTACGGAAGAGCCAAAGATAACAAATTTCAGAACCACCAAGTGAGAGCCAGGAGTTAAGCCAGATTCTAGACAACTAGTTTCAAACACAACCCCACCCATCCATGAGTCTTAAGGGTTAATTCTAATCAGAATCCACGAAGCAACATTAACCTCCTAAGGCCATACTCTAATACAGAACACATCCTTCTTGAATTTTAGACTTTACTAATTATTTCCAAACTTCCAGATTAATAAGCATTAACCACTGACTTTCCAGGAAAGTCTTGGATGAGTACTGAAAACCTCCTTTCCAACCTGCCATCCACAAATGATGCAGGAAAAGAACCAGCAGCCAAATAAATTCCAGGTTGCCAAGTCCCACCCTTCACGGTAAGATCTGGATTGTCACCTTTCTGACCCCTGGGGTCTGAATCGACTGGGAGTTTCTGGGTTATCAATCACAAGTAGCAGGTAGAAAAACCCACACACTTTGCCATGTGCTTCTTAACTCCCTGAAGCACGAACTCTACTCACTTCAACTCAGTGAAATCACCTTCTATATTTTCCTCACTTACAATTACAAGCTGATCATTGTACAAAAGTTCTCCATAATGGATCCTTGGGGAAAGTACCAGGGCACAGGACACCAGCTCAAGAGAAGATGAATTTTCAGAAGCTGCACAGGCTTTCCTGAGCCAACCGACTCAAACCTAACAGTTCTTGGAAAGGAAAAAGGACACAACATACAAAAGAGACTCACAGTTCGAACAGGTGCTTGCTAACTTCTGCATCTACTGCACTGAGGGGATCGTCCAGGAGGTAGATGTCGGCGTCCTGATACACTGCTCTACAAAATGCATAAAGAGGTATCAGAAAGCATCACACTTCTAGAAATCATATCTATGTTCAACACCTTGGATGGTCATTCCAAGTGGCAATAGAACACTAGAAGGTAGGTGCTTCCCGGGGAACCCAGCCCGCAGCAGGTGGATTCAGTATGTTTACCCATCCTAGAGGCACGAAAGACACCGGCAGAGTGGCCGCTGAACTTGGACTTACCTTGCGAGGTTCACACGTGCCTTCTGCCCTCCACTCAGTGTGGTTCCCCTATCTCCTATCACTGTCAGGTCCCCATCCTCCAGAAGCTGTAAGTCCTACAAGGGGAAAAGCGGGGGAGAGGGGAAGGCTTAAAATGTGTTCTACTGTCACCCTAAGTTTTGCTTGTCAAAACTTCAAAAACATACATGGATTCAATCAACAGCAATGAATGTATTTCCTGGTGACTAAATTTTAACACTGACCCTTTCAAAAAACAAAACTCTTAGGGTGTTTTTTCTATTTTAATGTTGTAGTTTTTCACAGCATTTATGTGCTTAACCATTTTAACAGATATTTATTGAGAAATGCCTACATATATGTCAGGCCTTGTTCTGGACACAGAAATGTAGCAGTAAAGAAAACAATGTGGCCCAGCGCCCGTGGCTCAAGTGGCTAAGGAGCCAGCCACATACACCTAAGGTGGCAGGTTCAAACCCAGCCCAGGCTGCCAAACAACAATGACGGCTACAACCAAAAAATAGCTGGGCATTGTGGCGGGCACCTGTGGTCCCAGGTACTTGGGAGGCTGAGGCAGGAGACTCACTTGAGTCCAGGAGTTGGAGGTTGCTGTGAGCTGTGATGCCACAGCACTCTACCCAGGGGGACAGCTGGAGGGTCTGCCTCAAAAAAAAAAGAAAAGAAAACAATGTTCCTGGAGTTTTCATAGTAAGTGGCTGACAATAAAAAGCTACTACAGAGCAGCGCCTCTGGTTCAGAGGAGCAGGGCACTGGCCCCATATGCCGGAGGTGGCGGGTTCAAACCTAGCCCCAGCCAAAAACTGCAAACAAACAAAAAAAGAGCTACTACAAATGCAAAATGGTAAATAAGTGCCAAGAAGAAAAATGAACCTGACTTAGGTTTGTGTCCTTGAAACACAATGCACCATTTTAAGTTCCCCTCCTGACTTAGGAGGACAGAGAATGATGGAGACACAGTCCTTATCTGGGCTGGCAGCAAGGCGTCTTTTAAGCAGATACCCATTGGCAGGTAGAGTGCAAGGCAGGCACACTCTTTGGAAACCAAGTTCCACAAAGATGAGTGAGGAAAAGCCCCGGGGCAGCCGCCTGACAAGGTGCTCGTGCAATAGCAGCAATGGCATTAACCTTCAAAGGCCCTGTTACAGGTCAAGCTTCCATTGGTCAATGTTTTTCATTTGTTTCTATTCTGACAAATCTGGGGACAAAGGAGATGGCACTTGGGCATCTCCATGACAATCAAGTCCTTCCACCTGCCTAAGATCTCATTTTTTCACTTCCACAAAATATCTCAGAGAAACAAGAATTATTAAACTCATAGGACACTGGGAGAATCGCAAGAAACAAGTGTGCAAACACCCTCTCATGGATAGTAGGCAGAAAAAAGATATGAATTCATTGAAATTTACTATTGGTGACAGACACAAATTTTCTGACCCACCCAACAGTGAAATCCCACACATAGCATGAACCCTGTTAGCAAAGGACACCGCCAAAAGTTAAAAAGGAAGAGTATCTCCATCGTGACTGCTCCCAGATAGCCCCCAGGGGCACCCAGACAGAAACAGGGATCCCTCCACACTCAAAGCCGAACTGGATCCCCTCAAACGAAAGGCAACAATTGTATTTCACATGATCTCATTGTTGAGTTCAGAAGTTAATACTGTCTCTTGTTTTCACTTTCCTTGAAACACAATGCACCATTTTAAGTTCCCAGCCTTTCATATACACACACGCACAGTGCACTTGGCTGCCAGTTCATCGCTGGCAGTCCTTTTAATGGATTCTGTCTAGGTTTTATGCCTTGATTTTACGTCATTTGTTTCCTTTCTCAAAATAGCACAGAGCTGGAAGCACAGCCATCGTAGCCATGTTCTAGAGACGGCATCCCCACTCCCACGCGCTTGCCAGGCAGGGAGTAGGAATGGGCTCTGAGTCTGGTGACAGTACTCCAAGTGCTGCGACTTTGAGTGTTGTTGACTCAGCAAACTATTTGTGGACACACCTCAGATAGGAAAATATTTCCAAGGATCTGAAGTAAAATCTGAGTCAGGCGAATTTCCTAGCCATAACTTCTTAGTTTGGTTAAAGGGAAAGCATGAGGTGAGCAGAAATTATAAACACTCCCAGCGAGAGGAAGGCATTTTCACTCATGTTAATCACAGGCCAGTAGAACTGGCCAATTAGCTCATCCACAAAGTGTTTTCACTGGGCAGCACCCACACAAACTGGGGGAAAACCAAGAAATGGTTACCAGGGTTTGACACATGGCACCAGAATCCCATTAGACACCCATTAACACTGGTGACCCTGACAGTGACATACCATTGAGGAGACTGTTCGGCAGTTAAGGATGGCCGGGTCTGAGGCCCTGGACAGGTCTAGGGTCACAGAGCCTGACCCTCACACCTCTTTGCCTGCATCTTGGCTTCCATTTGGCACTGCCCTGCCAGGCGTGGTCTGTCAAACTGACCAATTTTCCAGGCCTGGTTCAAACTCAAGACATCATTCCTGCATTTCCCCGGTCAAAAATCATTTATCTTTCTACTCGATTAAGGTTTTGTTTGTGTTTCCCATGCAAGGCCCAGTTTATACTGCTCCACAAAATTCATGTGTGCCCAGATTATCTCCCCCTGGGCCAGCTCCTGGATGGCTGAACTATGTACCAACCAACACTCTAGACATCTGGAATTATCTCTAACCCTCACAATGACCTGCACAGCAAGTGCTGTCCCACCTCACGGATGAGGAAACTGAACTTCAGTGAGAGTGTGGCGCTGCTCACAGGACTCCCCGCCACCAAACGGAAGGATCTGGAATATGAACCAAGCTCACCTCAGTTCACAATCTGCTGCCTTTCGCATAACCCTGTTCCAATAGGCTGCTTAAAGATACACTTAAAACAAAGGCAACACGGAAACAGTGGAGCACTTGAAGGCACTCGGGAGGCTGAGGCGGGAGGATCACTCAAGCCCAAGGTTTGAGGTTGCTGTGAGCTATGGTGCCACAGCACTCTACTCAGGGACTGAGGACTCTGTCTCAAAAAGACAAAATAAAATAAATTCATGATCAAATTTCATCCTAAAGAGCTGTCTGGTATGAGGTGGATAGTGCCACTGTCTCCATATCACAGATGAAGAAACTGAGTGTTTGTAAAGTTCAATTAGCTGAAGTGCCTCGCACAGTTAAGAAGTCTGAGGCTCCAGCCCAGGCTGGTCTGACTGCAGGCCTCACCGTCTGACCAGTCCCACTCACGGACCCGACGCAATGCTTCCCGAGGACATCTGGAAACTCACGGCAACATCAACTGCAGAGAGTCTGTGATGGGCCTGGACTGATGCTGCTGGGTAAACACGGATCGCTGCTCCCCTCTCGTTATCTCAGCTCCGAAGTGACCCCAGCCCAATGAACTTAGACATTTACTTCAATCTGATCTAGTACAAGATATCTACTTGTTACCTATACATCAACCATGAAAAATTTTGCCTTTTCCTATTTTCTTCTCCAGGACTCGGGGAAGTGGGGAAAGGAAGGGCATGGGGCAACTCTAAGGAACAATCTATGTTTGATTTATCTGATCAATTTATTTAGAGCAGCGGTTCTCAACCTGTAGGTCCTGATCCCTTTGGAGGTGAACGACCCTTTCACAGGGGTCGCCTAAATACATCCTGCATATCAGATATTTACATTACGATTCATAGCAGTAGCAAAATTAACAGTTACGAAGTAGCAATAATTTTATGGTTGGGGGTCGCCACAATATGAGGAACTAAAGGGTCGTGGCATTGGGAAGGTTGAGAACCACTGATTTAGAGGAAAGGGCTACAACAGTGACAATTGCTGCTCTTTACCAAAAACCCAGCATGTCTATAATTCCACAGTCATTGCCTGTAGTCCTTAGAATCACCTCATATCTTTTTAATAAGAAAGACGGAGGCAAATGCCTGAAGCTCCCCAGTACAATTTCCGTCCGACAGCCAAGTCTTTTCACTACACAAGAAGCCTCTGTACCTACAGGTCAAAATAATTCTGGGAAGCACCTGTAATCAACGGCCATCTGATACCACAATTTTATGGCACAAGATGCCACTTACACATGGATTCAAAAAGAGCAGCAAAGCATCTGATTAAGTATCTTCCTGGTTCTTAAAAGTCTTGCTAATCTCCTGCAAAACAGTCATAAATGGTTTTTCAAAACTGCAGCAAAACTTCTTGGAAACCGTCTAAGCCAAAGTAATCATTTTACAGCAGAGACATCCCGGGCCCAGAGAGCTAACATGACGTGTCCAAAGTGACAATAAGCAAATGACAAGCTAGGCCAGGACTTCTGCTCTGTTTGACTTCTCCATCCTGGGGCCTACCATTCTGCCAAGGGAGGTAATACACACAGGGAAGGGAACGGTCCGTGTTTATAAACATCAAAGAATAAAGCCAAAAAATCACTGTGCAGCCAGCCCGGGGCACCCCATTCCCACTGGAGGCAGCCCGCCATGCAGAAGCCCTGAAGTGGCTGGAACCTAAGTCACTGTCCACACTGCTGACCCAACCCTCGCAGGTGGCTGAGGAAGGTACAGAGTGGCAGCCACTGAACCCTTGCTCCCCTTCAGAGACTCTCAGATGTGGAGAGGATGGCAGGCCTGGGTTGACCTCGGAATCAGGAGTCCAACATGGGTACCAGAAGCTGATCCTGACTCAGCTAACAAGAAAATGTGTAAGCACTGGTGTTTTTTAAATTCGATCTTCACTGATCACCCAATTTTTAAAATACTTGTGCCTTGAAAACATCCTTAATTGGGAAGTGGTGCAGCAGAAGGGAAAATGGAATCTGGAGCCATGCAGACATGGGTTTGAACTTGATTTGCAAGGCTGGGTCATTTCATCTCTTGAACCCTCCCCATCTCACCAACTATAAAATGACATAAACATTGGAGATACTAGAAATTGTAACAAAGATTAAAAAGTCATAGACCTTCTGTGTGTGTGTATGAGACAGAGATGATTAACACCCGGTGGGAGCTATTATCTAATCTACATTTTTGCTTTAGCCTTTTTCTCATATACTATGGATACTATTTAATACAAATCTAGCTCACTCCTGCTAACTTAATGCCATTTCCAAAAAACACATTAACGATAACCCGAGAGAAAACAATAAAATCTCTTTAAACAAGCAATTTTTTTTTATCAACTTCCCCATAAAATGCTACACACTGGATACGATCTATGATATTCAAGCCATTGTTTGTGCAAAAAATTACTCCTTTCTCCTTAAGCAGCTGGGAAGCCCTCAGCATCCCTACTTTGACATCGAGGGGCAGCCTTCTCCAAATAGTATAAAAGAACAGTCGGCTGTCCAGGCTGCACTGAATAGACCCCAGGGAGAGCCCTTTAAAGCCATTATTTGGTGATCTTTAAGACCCAAAGAGGGTAACATATCTCTTCAGTTATTATCTACCTTTTTGCTAACTTACATTCTTATAGGTAAGCTCAGGTTTTTTTTTTTTACCAATCATCCAGCTACTTTATTAAAATCTCAACGTATAATTAAACATTTCATCTTCCCATTTCCTGCAAAACTCAAATGTCACTTTGGAAAACCATCTCTCTCCTAGTGAAATGAGGCGGTGTTATAAAGAGATGCTTCACCTTTCATTTTCCCTTAACAATAAACCGCAAGTCAAAATGGAAGCGGAGAAGGAAACTGATAGTCTGAAAAGGACCAAAGTAAGAAACGTCAGTCAGGTACCAGGAGCAGGTCTCATCTGCAGTCTGGTTCAGCCCAAGAGGTCTCGGTGGGACAACTAAGGAACTGGGAACACTGAGTCCACAGCGGATGACAACAAGGAGTTGCGGTCATTTGCTTAGGTGTGATGGATGGTGATGTTTTTTCAAAGAAGTTCTTAGCTTCTAGAAATAAATAATGCAATATTTATAGACAGGACCCAATACAGTCCAGGCTCTGCTTCAGAGAAATCTGGGTGCGGCTGGGGCTGGCCGACATCAGGGGGCAGATCTGGAGCGAGACTGGCCATAAGTCCCCCATGGCTAAAGCTGAGCAATGGGTTCTGGAAGCTTTGATGCACTTTTGCAAGTTTTTTCAATCATCCGTTTAAAAATAAATGTCATCAGTGAATAACAGGTCACAAACCCAAACCCAACCTGCACAAAACCATCCTATGAATATCATTACCACATGAGAATGAAAACAACAGAGAGAGAGAGAATTTACCCGGAAGACTAAAGTATTCATGTTCAAAAATCTTTCACAGTTTAAAAAAACCATATAAAACTTCTCATAAACGTAGTTTAAACGAACACTGCTGTTAACTTGAAATTCAAAAGTCATCACTCACCTTTTTCAGAGCACAAGCCTTTATGACTCTGTCGTATCGTTCCCTTTCATATTTCTTCCCAAATAAAATATTACTTCTCACAGTTCCTGAAAACACCCAGGGCTGCTGAGAAACATAGGCGATTCTTCCATGCACGCTGACCAGCCCCTGACTCGGGGGCAGCTCCCCAAGCACGGCACTCAACAGGGATGACTGAAACAGATTGTACGAAGCATGTGTACGCTGGACACTCGGGACAGCAAAGGCCGCGGCAATACAGCTTTGCCCGGCCCTGGCTGCATAAACACCATTCATCCTTTCATTTAAAATAAGATAAAGTACAGCTCTGAAAGCTGCAAGAAGAAAAACGACAATAACAAATAACACTACTGGCCTATACCTAAACTAATGACTTATAAGGAATCTTAACAAAATGCAGTGCAACAATCTACTCTGTCCAAATGAGTTTCCCCCCACACGAAATGGTTCCACGTATAAGGAACAAAGAGTAATTAACAATGTTCACGGCAACAGAGCAGCCCAGCATGATACTGTTTTCATGTAGCTGACAGTGGATGTAGTTGTGCTAGCATCCAGGGTTCCTTTACTTGACAAAGTACTTGGTTCCAGAAAAGGTATGCATAAATAATACATTCTGTGCACTAGGAAAGACTTTTATTTAAAGGACCCTGGGATCATATTTCTGGAGAGTAAAATTCAACCATAAAGGAAATAATCACCCTATCGGTTATATATTACATACCAAGGTTTCTGTATCAGGTTGTTTAAGAAAGCACGAGACTGAGGGTGCTAGCACACTCTTCTGAAATCTTCTACCACAGACATAGTGAGGTGCCTGTGTCTACTGTTACCAACCTTACAACATGGAACTAAAATCACGTTTGCAGATCTGTCTCACCCCAGAAACCAGCATCTGGGTCTTCCTTATATTTTCATCTTTTGCCCCTACACAGGGCCTGGCTGCATATTTACTAAATGTGTGCTGATGTGACTGGAGAAGTTATAGGCAGAAATGACCCTTCACAGGTTCAAGTGTCCTGCAGCACCTAGGGCCTCTTCTTTTTTTTTTTTTTTAATTTTATTGAATGGTAACTATGTACATTAATGCACTTCTGGGGTACAGTGTGGGGTTTTCGCATGCAATCTGAAATACTTCCATCAAACTGATCAACACAGCCTTCATGTCATTTTCTCAGT
>CAUYQV010150741.1:0-57119 GCA_963574575.1 Galagoides demidoff | reverse complement strand
CGCCTGTGGTCCCAGCTACTTGGGAGGTGGAGGCAGGAGACTCGCTTGAGCCCAGGAGTTGGAGGTTGCTATGAGCTGTGATGCCATGGCACTCTACCCAGGGGGATAGCTTGAGGCTCCGTCTCAAAAAAAAAAAAGTGGAGGTAAAAAGAGGATAAACAAATAAACACTTGGTCTATTACAGGCACTTTGCATCAGTTATTAATCCTGTGAAGTGGGTATTACTTTTTTTTTCTTTTCTTTTTTTCCTTTTTTGGAGACAGTCTCACTCACTCTGTCACCTGGGCTGGAGTGGTTACAGTGGCGCAATCATTGCATCATTGCTTACTATAACTTCCAGCTCCTAGATTCAAGCATCCTGCCTCACCCTCCAAAGTAGCTGGGACTACAGGCATGCACCACCATGCCTAGCTAATTTTTTTAATTTTTGTAGAGATGAGGTTTCACTACCCGTGATAGCTTAAGCTGGTCTTGAACACTCTTAGTCTCAAGTGATCTTCCTGCCTCAGATTACAGTCATGAGCCACTGCACCCAGCTGTTTTTGACATTTTAATGGTAAGAGGGTATTTTAAACAAGGTCATATAATAAGTAAGTGGTGATACTGGGATTTGAACCCAGACAATCTGACCTCAATACAATTTTACAACCTACAAATTTGGTCTCTTATACTATTGTAAATTCAACTCTAGCATGGCATTTTGTATATAGGAGCCTTTTAGTTAAGTGTTTTTGACATTGAATTCATTTCCTTACTGTTTCACCAAAATTTGTGGCAGGATTTTCCATACTTTAATCATAGGAATTGAGTAAATTAGGGCTGCAGCTAGGCAGGTGGAAAGCCTTTAAGAATCTGCCTTCTATATATGGGCTCTGGTTCTTGATCAGCTTCAGTTAAAAAAAAAAGGTAAGCTCTGCGCCTGTGGCTCAAGTGGCTAAGGTGCCAGTCATGTACACCCAAGGTGGCGGGTTCGAATCCAGCCAGACCCACCAAACAATGACGGCTGCAACCAAAAAATAGCCGGCGCTTGTGGTCCCAGCTACTTAGGAGGCTGAGGCAGGAGACTCGCTTGAGCCCAGGAGTTGGAGGTTGATGTGATGCCATTGCACTCTACCCCAGGAGGACAGCTTGAGGCTCCTGTCTCAAAAAAAAATGTAGTCCCAGTTACTTGGAGGCTGAGGCAAGAGGATCGCTTGAACCTAAGAAGCCAGGGCACTCTACCCAGGGCGACAGAATGAGACTGTGTAAAAGTATGGGCTGCCTGGAGATAAGCAACGGCTGCCAGCCTGACAAAGCCACTGCCAGGAATATTGTAGAAATTTCCATCGCCCCCAGGAAGGATATTTCACTATATTCACAGAGTCTTAGGATGTTAAGAGTTGGAAGTGGGTTAGGATATCACCTATTATATTGGTTTTTAAACATTATGTCACCCTCGGTAGAACAAACTCTTGGGCTTAAGCGATTCTCTTGCCTCAGCTTCCCAAATAGCTGGGACTACAGGCACCGCCACACGCCCGGCTATTTTGTTGCACTTGTCATTGTTTAGCAGGCCTAGGCCGGGTTCTAACCCTCCAGCCTTGCTGTATGTGGCTGGCGCTGTAACCACCGTGCTACGGGCGCCGAGACTATTTTGGGTAAAGCGCTAGATTAGTTGCTGGGAGGTTGACAGATATAAACACCCAGGCCCACACACCCAGAAACTCACAAACGAGGCTAATCAAGAACCTAGAGACACAAAACACCGCTTGCATGCGCGCGCTTGTATTTCCCAAACTGGTTCTTGAGACAGAAAGATGTCAGGACCTCGACCAGTTCTGGGGAGGAGGACGTGGACACAGGCTGGGGACCCAGGGAGAGAAGGGGCAGGAGGAGAAAGTAGGGCTGGCGGGTCCCACACCAAAGTCCAACTGGGAAAGGGGCGGCTCACAGAGCGGGTGGCCTAGCAGAGCCGCTCTCCACTGGTATTCATAGCTCAGCCGACTTGCTCGCATTCCTCTCCTAGCCGCAAGGGTCCGAAAGACCCGGGCAGCGGCAGGAAGAGGCGGGGCTTGGAGCGGAAGTCCCTTGGCCAGCTTAAGTCACGTGAGAGGCAATGTTTCGAGCCCAGCTCGCGCGCAGGTGAGTGGCAGGTGATCCGCGGTTCCTGGCTCACATCGTCGAGCGCCGGGAGCACCCACAGGGCAGGGACGGCCCCTGCTTATGGTGTGGAGTTGGACTCAGGAAGGATACGAGCTGGGGTTCCAATTAAGAGTCTGAACCAGGCGACCAACCAAGCTCACTTTTGGGGGTCCTAGGCTCTGGTGGAAGCCAGAACAAGCCTGTCCTCATGAGTCTCTTAAATTGGGAACGGAGTCCTAAAGTAAAGAATGGAGTGTTTGGGTGGCTACCCCCGGGGGTCCATAACTGCCCACAGCCGTCCTCTCTTCCCCAGTTGTCTAAGGCGATTTCTGTGATAGGAGATGTCCGAGCAGCATCCCTCCTGTGGCCTCTGCCTGTTTCAGACATATTGGAAGTGGAAAAGGGGAGAAGGAGTGGGACTGTCTTTCGGCTCCTTAATTGTGAGGAGGAGCAGTAGTGGTGGGTCATGTCCTCTACTCTTGGCTTGACAGGAAGCATGGCACTCTGGCGAGCATACCAGCGGGCCCTGGCTGCTCATCCGTGGAAAGTACAGGTCCTGACTGCTGGTGAGTGTCCCTCTGGGACCGTAGGGGTACCAGAGCAGGCTGATTTGGAAGGCAGAGGCTCACACCACCTCACTACCCTCTTTTCTTCAGCCCCCTTGAAGGGTTGACTGTTTGTCATCCCAGGCTGTCCCCAATGTATTTTGGAGCGTGGGGTCCCTAAGGCTTTTTTTTTTTTTTTTTTTTTGAGAAAGAACCTCAGTCTGTCGCCCTGGGTAGAGTGCCTGGCGTCACAGCTCACAGCAACATCAAAGTCTTGGGCTTAAGCGATTCTCTTGCCTCAGCCTCCCAAGTAGCTAGGACTACAGGTGCTTGCCACAACACCTGGCTACTTTTTGATTGTAGTTGTCATTGTCTGGCAGGCTGGGCTAGATTCGAACCCACCAGTTATGGTGTATGTGGCTGTTTCCCTAGCTGGTAGAGCTACAGGTGTCAAGCCTTTTTTTTTTTTTTTTTTTTGCAATTGTCATTGTTGCTTTAGCTGACCCAGGCCAGGTTTGAACCTGCCAGCCTTGGTGTATGTGACCGGTGCCCTACCCACTGAGCCATGGGTGCTGCCCCTGAGGCTGTTTTTAAGGGTATGCATGGTAGGCCCAGCTGTTAAGTAGAACTTAAAAGCCCTGGAAACTCAGGGCAGTCAGTTTAAGGAAAAGGCATTGCTCCTGGAGGCCCCCACGTGGAAAACAATAGCAAATACTCCTCTAATATTTTACATATGCAAAGCACTTTCACATTCACCCAGATTGTGGGGATCCCACAAAGGGGTGTGAGCTAGGATTATTTGACTCCACATTAGATCACATACCTATTACATGCTGAATCCAGACTCTTACCTGTTTTTCTTAGTATTTTTTTATTGTGAAATATACAAAAGAATGATTCAGATGTGATACAGTTTAGTAGTCTTAAAACTGACCACTCCTGTACCCACCTTTGAAATCCCTTGAGCCTCTTGCCTTAAGAGTTTACCACCTTCCTTCCTGAGTTTTACTTATATCAGTCTTTCTTTTCTCTTTTTTCTTTACTTTTCTTCCCCTTCCCCTTCACTTTCCCTTTTTCCTTTTTTCTTTTCATCCTTTCTTTTCCTTTCTTTTTTTTTTTTTTTTTTGAGATGGAGCCTCAAGCTATCCCCCTGAGTAGAGTGCCATGGCATCACAGCTCATAGCAACTTCCAACTCCTGGGCTCAAGCGAGTCTCCTGCCTCAGCCTCCCAAGTACCTGGGACCACAGGCACCCGCCACAATGCCCGGCCAATGATGGTTGGTTGCAGCCATCATTGTTGTTTGGCGGGCCTGGGCTGGGGATTCAAACCCGCCACCTTAGGTGTACGTGGCTGGCGCCTTAGCCAATTGGGCCACAGGCGCCGAGCCTCTTTTCCTTTCTTTAAACATTCTCACTTTGTTGCCCAGGCTAGAATGTCATAGTGTCAGCCTAGCTCAACAGCAACCTCAAATTCCTAGGTTCAAGCGATCCTCCTGCCTCAGCCTCCTTAGTAGTTGGGTCTACAGGCACCCATCATTATGCCTGCCTAATTTTTATATTTTTAGTAGAGACAAGGTCTTGCTTTTGCTTAGGCTGGTACAAATTCCTGATCTCAAGTGATCCTCCTTGCCTTGGCCTCCAGAGGTATGAGCCACTGCATCAGGCCTCTTTTTCTTTTCCTGTAGTTTCCTACTTATGTATGTATCTCTGAACAATATGCTAACCAAAGTTTTTTTACTCCAAATGTAGTAATTGAGTAGCAACCTTACAGAGGTAATGCAATGACTTACCTGCATTACCTTACCTTACACCATCTTCATTTTTTCTGTTAGCTAATGTAAAGGGATGGCATGAGGATGAATGAGTAAGTCTTGGGGAAGGATCAGAAGGCCTCTGTCCATTGGGGCAGTACAAAGGGTGATCAGGTTAAAATGGGGTCTTATTCTTATAGAGTGCTGTAATCCTAGCACTCTGAGAGGCCAAAGGAGGTAGATTGCTTGAGCTCAGGAGTTTATGACCAGCCTGAGCAAGAGCAAGACCCAGTCTCTATTAAAAATAGAAAAATTAGCCAGGTATTGGGGCAGGTGCATGTAGTCCCAGCTACTTGAGAGGCTGAGGCAAGAGGATCACTTGAGCCTAGGAGTTTGAGGTTTCTTTGTGCTATGACACCATGGCATTCTACACAGGGTGACAGAGTGAAACTTTTGTCTCAAAAAAAAAGAAAAAGATAGGGGTCTTACCTATGTTTTAGAGAGAGGGAACAGGATTCTAATGAGGACTGTGGGCTTCTGAAAAGAAGACCATTAGAAGGGATTGAGGGCTAGTGATAACCAGAGTGGAACAGGGATCCTCTTACCATAATAGTCCTACATCAGCACTAGAAACATCACTGTATGAATGGCCAGGAGATAGGCTCTTTTGCCCTGCTTTGGGCCCCTCTCGAGCTTCCAGTACCCAACCACCTTTTGTCCTGTCCTCAGAGTGTCCGTCAGCCTGCATGACTCAACCTGGCTGCGTGTATGGTGACTCATGCTGGACAGTGGCTGTGATGGGAACTGACACGCTGGGCCCTTTGCCCAACCTTAGATTCCCTCAGGGTCTGTAACTGTCAAATGAAAGGCTCCCCTTCGTGGCTGTAAAGAATTAATCTTTGTAGAATAATCCTTGTATTTCCCTATCCAAGGGATCTGCAGCTGACAAGGGCCTCGGTGCAGATACTTGGCTGAACTGGGGTTCTGGTTTGTCATTGCTAGAGTCCTTTGGCTCCATATCTTCAGTCTTCCTGAGGCTGTGCTGACATCCCAGCTCAGCCCTGAAGCAACTGTAGTCCCTATCACTTCTCTCAGACTTTTCCAAACCTTTCAGACTTTTTCTTCCTTGTAGTTCAGTGTATTTTTTTTCTTTTCTTTTTTTCTTTCTTTTTTTTTGAGATAGAGTCTCACTCTCTTACCCTGGATAGAATGCCATGACATCATAACTCACAGCAACCTCAGACTCTTGGGCTGAAGCAGTCCTCTTGCCTCAGCCTCCTGAATAGCTAGGACTATGCAAGCCTACCACCTGGCTATTTTTAGAGACGAGGTCCCGCTCTTGTTCAGGCTGGTCTTGAACACCTGAACTCAGGCAGTCCCCCCACCTTGGCCTTCCTGAGTGCTAGGATTATAGGCATGAGCCGCTGCATTCAACCCGGTTCAGTGTATTTGGAACAAACTACAACTAAAGAGGAAAAGTGGATTTAGCTTACTGAGCTATATTTAGACCCTGTCACAGTAGTTGTTATGGACCCATGGCATCACTTATCACACTGAAAAACAGAACAGAGATTTCAGACTTGGAGTTAGAAGACTAAGGTTGAGTCTCAGAGCCATAGCACTTAGTAGCTACATTAATCAGGACAAGTCAGTAAACCTCTTTGGACCTCAGTTTCCTCATTTAGAACTTGAATTTAGTTATATGACTTCACAGGGTCCATATAGGAATTATCTCTGTGAAAAATCTTTGAAAATCAAAAATGTTCAATAAACTTAAGTGCTCAAGGGATTGGCTCTTTCTATGACTGTTGGGAACACAGGCATAATAAGCTATTCTTTTTTATAGTGGTGTTTGTATTGAGTTTATTTCACTTGCCATAAATCTGAATGTAGATAATTGTTATAGCTTGGTTCTCCAAAAAGTAGAGCCTGAAGCTTATGTGAAGATACTTTGTTAGGGTGTAGGACATAATCCCATGGAGGGAAGAGGGAAAGCCAGTATAAGGATGCATTGTCACATTGGCTACTGCGACAGGCAACTGGTTGTTCAGTCCCTTGGAAATGACTGAGAAACTCTTTGAAATGCTTCCTAGGACTATCTGGATGAATAGTCATTTCTGGAGAAAAGAAGAAATCTTTATCCACCAGCTCCCATCCCACATTGGCCAAAGGTTCACCACATGGGGTGTTAACTCCTGTCCACTACCAGGCTTAACATGCATAGTCACTGAAGGCATCAGTTGCAAAGCCCCAGGTATGGCATAGGTCTGAAGTAAAGATCTGTCAGGTTGAACTACAGTAAGTGCCTAATAAGCCAATTTTAGCCAAGCCAGAGTCAGGAACTGGGCAGTCTGGGAGAAGGTTTGCTTCATATTCTGCAAAGAGTATGAGTGAGCTGTATTCTTTTCTTGGGGGCTCTGGCAGTTTCTCAGTGGGCCCTGGGCCCGGCTCCATCCATCTTAGACCACCCTGGTCCTGCCATGGGAGTTGCTGAGGTCTTGCAGACAGTGCTTTCTCTGGTGTCTGAATTAAGGTGGGATGTTAGGGCTCAACAGGCCTTACCAGCATCCAGTCCAGCCCCTGATACTACAAAGAAGGAAACTGAGGCAAGAAGGAGAATGATATGCACTGGATCTCACATGGTTACTAGTCAAGCCGGCATTAGAACCTAGGGCACTGCCTTATGCTTGAGCATATTGGGGCCTCTGAATGCTGAGTGCAGCCCCAGCTGGTCTGGGTTTAGATACCTGACTAGCTGCAAACCCTTCATTTTGTCTCATTGGCTAGCAGTAGGGTGGGTTCAAGGAGAGCATTCAAACCAATCCTAGAGGATGCACTCTCCCCTCCTACTGCTGGGCTTCAGCTCCTGCTAGGCTTTGTGCCAGACCAAGTCCCTACTCCAGGCAGCTAGTTAATGGTTGGAGAATGCTGGGGAGGAATGGCAGCACTATTGGCCTCATGCCAGCAGCTATACCTGCTGACCTAGGCCTCCTAAACTCAAGGACATTCTTTCTGCTCCTTATTCCAAGAAACTACTTCCTACCCCTCTACTGTTAATGCTTTAATTTCTTGCACATAAGACCCTACATAAAAGCCAAGAGGAGCAAATAGAGGAAGTAGGGAATTTATCCCTACCCATGCCTGGCAGGATGGTGTGAGAGTTGGGGCTTTTCCACCAGTGGGCAGGAGGTGGTCCCAAATCGATCTGTGCTCAGAGGCAGGCTCCCCTCCCACTGGCCCCTGGATCTGGTGGGGAGTGACGGCATAAGAACTGGCACCTACCCAAGGGCATGATGTCACACCTGCGCCAGTGTCTGCTTGCTGGGCTCTGCGCCCAGCCTGTCATTGGGCCTTGCTGCCCAGCAGCCCCTCACCCTGCCCCATCACAGCTCTGGGCATGATATGTCTGGACACCTCCAACCCCAACTCCCTGGAAATAAGTCCAGGGAGATGGGAACTATAGCACTGGAAGATTCAGACCAACCATGTATGTCCCGGAGATGATCTAGAGGTGGTTTGGGTCTGTTTGGGCTCTGGGTTGGGGTATGTGGATGAGGAATCTGAGTGTCTGAGCCCTTTCTGCTTAAAGGATCACTTGGACCAGAGAAGCAGGCCTTGCTTTGTGCTTGGACCAAAGACTTAGTTGCTGTAGGCCCAGGCACTTGATCATCCATGGGTAGAGAAAGACCCTGTGGGCACTACTCTGTCTGAAATGAACAAAACTGCCAAGGGCTACAGAGCAGCACGCTGCTTAGCTCTCTGCTATGCTGTCTCTTGGTAGTCCCTTAGGCTTGGTGTCTGGGCCCCTAGAATCCATCTTTTCCTCAAAGGCTGCAGGCTTCTGGGACTATGGGGCTAGAAGTCAGGGGCTTGAGTTTTTATTTCAGCTTAGCTTTTAGCTTATTGTGTGACTATTGTAAAAACA
This sequence comes from Galagoides demidoff, assembly GCA_963574575.1. Lineage (NCBI taxonomy): Eukaryota > Metazoa > Chordata > Mammalia > Primates > Galagidae > Galagoides > Galagoides demidoff. The sequence goes on along the minus strand of CAUYQV010150741.1, from coordinate 48,777 downwards.
TACCCCTTTCTTTGATTATTTCTTTCTCAGAAATATTGCTGCCTATCCTTCCCCTGAGGTGACCAGGAAGAGAGGTAATGGAATTGTGGGAAGTAAAGATGGAAAAGAAATGCATTAGTCCAGGGAGTGTCTTTGATATGTAGGTGCTTAGGGGCAATGCTTAGGCAGAAACAGCCTTCAGAGGGGCAGCCAAAGGAGCCTCTTGGTGCCCATTGTCTTCTGTTCCATCTTGACAGAAGGCCTAGGTTTGGTCCCCACTCCACTCCTTACCAAGTCACCTCATCTCTCAAAGACTCTTCCCTTATCACTAAATGGAGGTGTGACTCCCTGCCTTCCAGACTTTGTGAGGATTAAGTGTGTGAGAACTCTGCACACTTTAAACTTCTTACCAAAGTAGACTATCATGCTGTTAGGCCCTTCATTAAAGTGCCTGCCTTTTCTTACTTTTTTTTTTTTTTTTTGAGATAGACTCTCACTTTGTCACCCTGGGTAGAGTGCCATGGCGTCATAGCTCACAGTAACTTCAAACTCTTGGGCTCAGGCGATCCTCTTGCCTCAGCTTCCCGAGTAGCTATGCCACCACAATGCTGGGCTACTTTTTTAGAAACAGGGTCTTGCTTTTGCTCCACCATCCCCTGGCCTTCTTGGGTCACTCTTCCCTTTATGCATAGCTGTAGTGGCTCCCTCCCTGCCCGTGTAGCTGGTGACCCCACCGTGTGAGAGAGGATGGAGGGAATTCAGCGCTAACTGCCTGAGGCCAGGGAGCAAGCCTTCAGTTCCCTGAGGTCTTTACTCCTTGAGCCTGGTCTGGTCCTTTGGTGTAGACTTAAGAACTCTCCATGCCTTTTCTCAGAGCAGTCCTATTGTTTGGGGCAGTACATTTGAGATTTTCCCTTTATTTTCTGGGCACCTGCCAGGGGCTTCATTAGGTGTGGTGGTGAGGGAGAGGAGAACAGAGGTCATCTAGGATTCTATCCTTACCCTCTGGGAGGTTATGTCCGTTCTCAGAAGAGCCCCATCACTTTGAAAGTTTCATGAAAAGGACAGGAAGGGTTGCCCTGATGAGTGTGCTTGGTGGGGGAGGCGGTGTGTGCTGAGAGCTGCTTCGAGTCCAAGAGCCCAGGTCACTTATAGGTGCCTAGCCCTAGCTTCCAGCCTTACCCAACTGCTTCTGACTAGGCTACTCAGGGGCAGGCTGTGCAGAGGGAGCAGAGGAAGAGCAGAGCAGTGAGTGTGCAGCCAGCATAGACGTCAGAGCCAGCTCAGGCCAAGGAATGGGGTTGAAGGATGTGTTTGTTCAGTGCTAATTGAGGGCACAGGGACAGTGGTGGCTGCAGAGCTGGAGGGGGGACTTTCAATTACTTAGTGAGATAGATAGGCGAGCTAGAGATCATACGGTCACTCCAAAGCCGCCCTGTAAGTGTGTTTGCTAAAAACCATCACACCACAATATCTGACCAGGGGCTCTAAAAATAGTGATGATTTCTGTTTTGGTTTCTGAGTGTGGGTGTCTTCCTAGGGCCAGTTGGAGCTAGGTGTCTATGCAATTAGGGGGAGGGGAAGCAGGTGCAGAGGCCTAGGGAGAAAAGGCTATTAGACCTATACTCATTGCCTGCTCAATCAGAGGTTGTGAATGAGGAAGTATGATTGTGTTAAGAGGTGACTAGGACTACTCCTTGTGAGGGCTTTTACTAGCTCAACCAGTCATCTTCTTACCTGGGACCATTTGAGCACCTTTATTTTAGAAAAGGGTTATTCTTGTTCATGAATAGAGACCTTAAGACCAAGGTGAAAGACATTGGCCAGGGTCTTACATTTGGCTGGGGGAAAGGAAACAGGGTTCCTGACCATTCTACATCTGATCTATTCATAGTGCTGTGTCCTGGGAAGAGCAGTGTCTAGGAAGCAAGCCACACGGTTCTTACTTTGGCATTGCACTTACTAGTTACGTGAGATCTTGGACCTTTGTTTCTGTATCTCCAAAATAAGGGATTTGGACTGAATTATCTGGAAAGCCCTTTGAATTCTGACAGTGTGTGGTTCTCAGCCGTGCAACCTTAGCTTCTCCTTCTCTCTGAGTTTTCTGATTCTGACTTCCCTTTATTGCCCAGTGTAGAGTTCCTGAGCACTAGCCTGTTCATCCCAGTTTCTGACAGGATACACATGGGTATCACTGTCCTTGGGGTGAGAAAGGCTTTGAGGCAGCAAGAAGGGACTGACTGTTTGCCTCCAGAATGAAGCCCTGGGGCTTCTCTCCTTGTTTTGTCCTAATAATACCTGTGTACCCCTCATAGGGTCCCTGATGGGCCTGGGTGACATTATCTCACAGCAGCTGGTGGAGAGGCGGGGTCTGCGGGAACACCAGACTGGCCGGACCCTAACCATGGTATCTCTGGGCTGTGGCTTTGTGGTAAGTTCTGCCCACAGCAGGGCTTCAGTAGATTTAACAGTGATCTTAATTTTAAGTCATCCTTCAGTTTCCTTCTCAACACCTAAGCCAACCTGCTGCCCTCTTCCATCTTAGTGTCTGCTTCCCTTAGGATTTGTTTTCTGATACTTGGGGGTAGGGGGTGCTTTGTTATATAAAAGTCAAGTGCTCCCCTCACTGCAGCCTGCCCACTGCCTGAGGTTTACTTTCAGGGCCCTGTGGTAGGAGGCTGGTACAAGGTTTTAGATCGGTTCATCCCTGGAACCACCAAGGTGGATGCACTAAAGAAGATGTTGTTGGATCAGGTGAGCAGAAGGAAGAGGGATTCAGGAAGGGTAAGCTGTGTTGGGGACAAGTGAGGATTTAGGCACTCACAGAGCTTTAAATTCTCTTCCCTAGGGAGGCTTTGCCCCATGTTTTCTCGGCTGCTTCCTCCCCCTGGTAGGGGTACTCAATGGACTGTCGCCCCAGGACAATTGGGCCAAACTACAGCGGGTGAGCTGGGCAGGTGTGGGGGGGGTCTCCAGCCGGCAGGCTGGCAGCTTAGGGGAAGGAGGCAGTCTTCACAGGGACAAACAAGGGGGCTCTACCTATAGAATCCAGGCTGTGAAGGGAGGGGCTGAGGGGAGTGGCATGGGAGCATGCTCTGGGAACAGAAGTCTGTGTGCAGTATTCACACTGGAGTTGCTCAGAAGTGCATGTGTTCATTTTTCCTTCTCTGTCTCCTCAGGATTATCCTGATGCCCTCATCACCAACTATTATGTAAGAGCTGACACCTCAACTGCCTGTTCTTCTGCTTCCTTAAGCCCAAAAATGCCCTGGGATTAGGAAACCCTCTGTTGGGATAATCTCTCATTCCCAGTGTGGGCTCCATATTTAGGGAAGCCCTCACCCAGTTGTTCAGCTTTTTCTTGAGTGCAGAAGTTGGGGTAAGGCCAGGCAAGGTGGTGAATCTGGGTCAGGTGGTTGGGCAGCCATCCAAACTTTACTGTTTTTCTTGTAGCTCTGGCCCGCTGTGCAGTTAGCCAACTTCTACCTGGTCCCCCTTCATTACAGGTATGACAGATCCCTACTCCACATTAATGGCTGGGATGCTTCTTTAGATCCCCAGTCAGAACACTGTGCCCTGATCAGAGTTCCTTGGGCTCTCAAGCCTTTATTCTGAACTTCTTGCCCTTTATAGAAACTGTCCCAGAGTGTCAGCCTGGGAAGTGACCTTCTTCCATCTCCCTCAGGAGAATCTTGCTTCCCTGACCCTTATCTCCGTCCTGCCTGAGCTCACTTCCTTTGATGGCCTGTCTACAGGGACAGTACCTAGGGTGCTGCCACCTTGGTTAGGCAGAAAGGTAGGCCAAAAAACCAAGTAGAAGGCTGGCCAGGTTAGTTCACTGCCAAAGTCTTATTTTACCCTCACAATAAAGTTAGCTGCTGACCTGCAGTAAAAACATAGTAGAACTCAGGATGAATGGTGAAAATGCTTATAAGTGACAGATCTTGGGAATAGGGAATTATGAAACTCTTCAGAGGGGACATGCCCAAAATTTACACAAATAACATAGCTAAAAGAAATACAGACTTATGAACCAAATCCTAAACATTAGGATCCTTTGCAACACCCTTAAATACTAGAGCAAGGTTAATTTAAAATAAAAGGAAGTACTCTTTTGAAGTAAGGCATTATTTTGGAAGATGAAATCTCAGCTGGTATAAGACAGATAAATGGGCTCAGCACATGTGGCTCAATCGGCTAAGGCGCCAGCCACGTACACCTAAGGTGGCGGGTTTGAATCCCCAGCCCGGGCCCGCCAAACAACAATGATGGCTGCAACCAAAAAATGGCCGGGCATTGTGGTCCTGTGGTCCCAGCTACTTGGGAGGCAGAGGCAGGAGACTCGCTTGAGCCCAGGAGTTGGAGGTTGCTATGAGCTGTGATGCCATGGCACTTTACCCAGGGGGATAGCTTGAGGCTCTGTCTCAAAAAAAAAAAAAAGACAGATAAATGTATTTACAAGGGGTCTGCACAGGAGTATGAGTAATAGCTATGGCAAGAGAGCTGCTGAGGGTATTTAACTTATGTGTCTCAGGTGGAGACAGAGCTCTATTGTGGCACCAGATTTTGAGCTGGTTGTTCTCCGATTTGACCCACAGTCTTTCCATAAGTACTGGAAGAAGGCGACCTAAATCTGGGTGTTCTCTGAGATAACCCCTCTCCCATTGCACTTTCCCATCCCTACCTCTGAGCTTGCTCCTCACTCCTCTTCACCATGTTATTCCTGTCCCTTAGGTTGGCTGTTGTCCAGTGTGTTGCTGTTATCTGGAACTCCTACCTGTCCTGGAAAGCACATCGACTCTAAGGCTGCCTTGCTTCATCTTTTCCACCTAACAGGGATGCAGCTTGACCCTGGAGTGGTCAGACATCCTCCTAAAAGTGGGCACATCAGTTTCCCTGGGGTTAGGTTACTGGTCAGAACATCATGGTATTAGTACCCTGAAATACCTCATTTCACTCTGAAATGTAAACTCACTGCTTTTTGAAATGGCTAAAGCCTTTATAACAATCTCATTCCCACCACATATTAGGCGTTCCATAGATATTTGTTGACCCTTATGGTCTTGTCAACTTTACATTCACATCCTAGCAAATGCCACCTGTTCTACTGTTCATAGACACATCTGTTACTATAACCCAAGTCAAGCTCTATGGCAGCTCCAGCTCTTTGGGGACCCTCCTCAAGCCTTTCTTATGGTGCCTTAGTAAATATGTTATTAAATATGTAATCTGGAACCTGAAGAGGAAATGAGTAAGTTTTTAAATAGAAAACTACTAGAGAGTCAACATTTCTAGAGCTGGAAAGAAGCCCAGAGTCCACCAAGCCCAGTCTTTTCCAAATGAAGACACAGAGGTCCATTGAAGGGAGGTGACCTGTCCATACCTGGAGTTAGTGGTAGAGTGAAAACCTGAGCCCAAGTTTCCTTACTTCCTGCCCAGTAATCCTAACCTGAAGGTCATAGGCATGGTAATGCTGCTGCTGTGATTCTCAAGAGAAAAGCTGAACTTTGCTGAACTATCACTTTGGGCAAACTCAGGAGCAGAAGGACCAGCCTTTTGTGATCTTTAAAGCACCTGTAAGCCAAAGACTCTTATATGGTGCCTCAGTCAGCTCTAGAATAGACCCAAGAGCTGGAAAAGGATCAAGAATCCTAGGAAATTTTGGCTATGTCAGACCAAAGACACCTGGACTAAATCTGACACCTCTTAGTTCATCTCACAGTGTTGACTGAGTGCTAGTTGTGCAATCCTGAGGGCCTCAGTTTGCAGAACTAATATATAGTTGGGGCCAGGGAATGGATCTGAGCAGCGTGGGGTTCTCCCAACGCCAGAGGTCCCTCCTAGAAGCAGAGAACAGGGTCAGCACCATGGACAGCCCCACGATCCTGCCTCCCTTACGTGTGCTATAGAATAAACGACCCAGGATTGGTGTGATCTGGGGAAGAGGCTCTCACTAATAGTTGTTCTAAGCGGGACAGAGGACGCTGTGTCTCCCAGAGTAATCTTTATGCCCTAGCTGGCACCTTGCTCTCTTGCTGCTCTCAGCGCTAGCCCCAGGGACGCGAAGTCTAGTGTCCGGAGGTGTGCTCCTCCGAGGCTTCTACAATCATTGCATGTACTTCGCTGACGTCAGTCGGAGCTGTCCTGGCACTATATAAGGCTGGCGGCAGTCCCGGGGCCGACCCCGTGTTCCCCACTCAGCCCTTTCTGAGGGACAGAGACTGGAGCTCCGTCTTGCACTGTACAGGCGCTCTCCGCCAACCTGTGAGTGGTTCAGGGTGTCCGCTCAGATTCCCTCTGCTAGGACTCCGCGTAGCTCACACTGCGACTGGCCGGGAGGGAGGGTGGGTGAAAGGGGTGGAACAGGACCGGAGCGCGGCTGGGGCTGGAGGGCCGGCTGCAGTCATCGGGCGGCTGCCGGAGGAGCCTGGCGGGGGGGGTGGGGGGTGGGGGCCGGAGCGCGGGAAGGGAGTGCGCCCCCTATGGCTGCCCCAGGCGCTCCTCACCCCGGGCTGCCCCTGTGTCCAGGGCCGGCAGCACCATGGGGCAGGCGGGACGCGCGGCACTGCTGGCGACGCTGCTGCTTCTGGCACAGCTGCGCCCCGGGAGCAGCCAGCGAAGCCCAGAGGTGTTAGCGGCGGCCGGGGTCCAGGACCCGAGTCTGCGATGGAGCCCCGGGTTGCAGACCCAGGGCGGCGGGGCACGAGCGCTCCTCTTGCTGCTGGCTGAGGGCTTCCCACGCCGCGGCGGGCCCAGCAGGTGGAGATCTGCGACTGCAGGCGAGCGGCCACGACGGGATAACCCTCCGCTGTCTATCGACCTCACCTTCCACTTACTGCGGACCCTCCTGGAGCTGTCGCGGACACAGAGCCAGAGGGAGCGCGCCGAACAGAACCGCATCATATTCGACTCGGTGGGCAAGTGATCAGTCCGGTTTGGGGCCATGAAAACTTTGACCCCTTCCCCAACCCCAGGGCTGGGACATGACCTACCGGAACTGACCCAGTACCGGGCACAGAGGCCCAGGGCCACCCTCAGCACACTACCTGGCTTTTTTTTTTTTTTTTAAATAAAAGTGCTGAAGAGCCTTTGGCTTCTGTTGTGCAGGCGCGGCAGGGTGGGAACCTTTGGGAAAGTGGGGGCCTGCCAGGCCAGTGTGAGGGACCCAGATGCTCAGGGCGGCGAGGTAGTGGCGGGGAGTCGAGGAGGACGGCGTTTCAGTCTGTTCCAACGGGCCCCATCCCTCCCAAATCCTCAGGAATTCAGATGTCCCGGCACCGCCGCACCACCCTCGACCCTGGGCGCTAGGCTCATGAGTCAGCCCCTGGCAACAAGGAGGCGCCTAATACCGGTTAACTTCATTTCCGCTGCCCCCCCCAATGGTCTCAGGTTCGAGGAAATGCGGGACGGTTCTGGGGTCGCCTCCCAAGCCAAGGCTGAGTGGGCAGCTAAGGAAATACGGAACACGCCGGTCCTTTATTGAGTCCTCCATGAGGGGAGGGGCAGCGCCGAGCTGGGTGGCACGGTGGTCTCAGCGCAGATCCCCCACCACCCTGGAGCCAGGCCCCAGCCGCTCAGGCTCTTGAACGGTGGTCGGGTCAGTGCAGGCCTGCGTCCAGGAAAGAAAGCTCATTGGTCCGGTGCTGCAAAGTTAACAAGGCAGCCCCAGCCCCGCCCTCCCCGTTGCCAGGTGGGCGTCTCCTCTACTTGCCGACCCAACTTGGTCTCCAAAAGTCCCAGAGAAATGGCTGGTGGGGATGTGCAAGTATACTTTTGCGCTCTAAGGGGAGCCCCTTTGTGGTTGTGGGACTTGGGGGCACTTAAAAGGAGCAGGGCTCCACAAAATCCCTGGTGCCACAGGGGAGGCAATGGCCAGAGGAGGGGGCGGAGAGTGCCAGCCAGGCCCTGCCCCAAGCCCCTCAGGCCACTCTCACCTTCCGGCCCCTCCAGCCGCTCTTCCTCCGGCCCTGCGCTGCCCTCGTCCCGGTCCAAAGACGCCTCCTCATCCTCTTCCTCCCCGGAAGCGCCTGGGCCGAAAGAAAGCCGCGTTAAGGTGGAATTCTTGCCTTTCCGGCAGCCACACCGCCTCACCTCAACACCCAAGCTCTGAACTCCCAGTCCCAGCGCCCACCCACCTCCTTCTCTCCCTCCCGCTGTCCCTCACCCGGCTGGAAGTCGATGGTCCTCAGCATCTCGGCCACGTGCTCCACGCTCACGGTGAACTGGTCCATACTCTCATAGCCTGGCTCCGGCCGTCCTGCCAGCTCCACCTTTGACATTGCCCCGACCCTGCGATGGCCACAGCAAGTCTGCTGGCAACGCCCCGACCCCCAATCCCTCCCCGAGCTGCGGGGCTGCTCAGCCCCTTCCTTTCCCGTCCCGCACTGCCTACTCACTTATTGATCAGCTCCTTGGCCTGCTGCAGGGAAGAAAAGGAGGGTAAGAGTAAGCACCGGGCCAACCCCTGGCAAGGTCCCATTTCTGATTCTCACCGCGGCCCTGCGGGGTAGGTGGGGATGCACATCCCAATCGTTAAGGAGAAAACGAACAGAGGGGGTGACGTGCCCGAGGTAGTGGGGGCAAGTAGGTGCAAGAGGCAAGACGTGAACGTGGGTTTCCAGGAGCCAAGGCTCCAGCTCCAAGCACTGTGCGGGCCGCTGCCCTCCCCCAGGGCCCACCTGGAGGTACAGAGCCATCTGCGGCTCCTCCATGGACTGTATGGCGCTCTCCACCAACTTAGAGGAGGCCTCCAGGTGGTCCCCGTACTGCCGGATGAGGCCGCGCACGCGCTGCAGCTTCTCCTCCTGCTCCCGGGCCAGAGCTTGCAGCAGCTCGCCCTTGCGCTCCTCCAGCACAGCGCACAGGGACTCGAACCTCTGGTTTAGCAACTGCTTCTGCCTCCGGCTGTTGTCCTGAAATACCCAGAGCAAGGGTGAGAGAGGGCACAGCTGAGGCCGGGAGACCACCAGACCACATCTGGCACTTGACTGGGAGGAAAGTGACCCATCCATGGTTACACTGTGAGTTAGTGACAGAGCCAGAGTGCAGCCTAGATCTTTTCCATAATAAGAACAATATGGCATTTTTTTTTTTTGAGACAGAGCCTCAAGCTGTTCCCCTGGTAGAGTGCCATGGCATCACAGCTCATAGCAACCTCCAAGTCCTGGGCTCAAGCGAGTCTCCTGCCTCAGCCTCCCAAGTAGCTGGGACCACAGGCGCCCGCCACACTGCCCGGCCATTTTTTGGTTGCAGCCATCATTGTTGTTTGGCGGGTCTGCGCTGGGGATTCGAACCCACCACCTCAGGTGTACATGGCTGGCGCCTTAGCCCATTGAGCCACAGGTGCCGAGCTGTTTTACACTCTTTTTTCTATTTACATAAGTAACAAATTTGGTATAGGAAATCATACCTTTTGCATTAGTTTGAATACTCCCATAACTTCTGACATCATAGTGAATGCTTAACATTTTCCAGGGTTAATAATTGTATTGTTGGTGATTCTAGATGTGCAAAATTAAAAGTGGGGAGAACACAGCTCTTGGTTTGAAACTATGACATTTAAGCTAAACTACAAGAGAAGCCTACAGTTGTTAAAATAGGAGAAATCATTAAGTATTTTAGGGAAAGAATGTGTTCATTATCTCTTACCCAAAATGCTTGAGACCAGAAGTGTTTCAAATTGTGGATTTTCTTGGGTTTTCAAACATTTGCACACATGTAATGAGGTATCCTGGGGATGGGACCTAACTCTAAACATGAAATTCATTTATATTTTATATATGACTTATTGCTGGAAGATAGTTTTATATTTTTAATAATTTTGTGCATGAAACAAAGTTCCTGTTAAATACTTGTGTGTGACATTTTCCACTTGTGATGTCATGTCAGTGCTCAAAAAGTTTGCTTTGGGAGCATTTCAGATTTTTGGATTGGGGTTGCTCAATCTGTACTAATCTAGATGGCTCGTCACTCCTGTGGTGGAGGTATATCATCATGTGGTAACCTAGAAATACATGTTGATGGAGGATTTTTATTTTGAGCAATTTAGCCAAATAGGACTGTTAGCTAAGTAGATAGGCAGACTAGGCAATTAGTTTAAGAGATTAGGTATTTGTATTAAATAATCTTTAGTTACAGGAATCAAATGAAATTATAGTGGCCATAGGTTTATATTGAGTTATTTGCATATTCAATTTAATTTGATACTGTTGCTATGGTATAATAGCACACATATGCTCATCTTTGTGCCATGTCAGGTTCCTATCATAAAACCCTTGAATTTTTTGAGTGATAAGAATGTCTTTTGTTACTTACAACAAGTCCCTTTCCTGTTATAACTGAAAATGCTAGTGAGGTGATTCAGTGAGGGGCCCCTAGTCTCAGGATAGGGGCTGGTCAACAGAAGGACCAGAAATCGCCCACTGACTTCTGGGAAAGGGGCAGAGGCCTGGAGATTGAGTTTTTGGGTTGGGAACACATCTAGGTACTGGGGGCAGAGGGTGAAATTAAATCCAGTAGAGGTCATGGAAGCACCACCACAGCCCCTCCCCACCAACTGCCCCCTCGCATCCCTACCTCCAAATACCTTGCCCTATGCATCTCTTCCATTTGGCTGTTTCTGAGTTATACTCTTTGTAAAATACTGGTAAACATAAATGAAACATTTTCTTGTGTTCTGTGAGCTATACTAGTAAATTATGGAACTCAAGAAGGGGGTGTAGGAGCCCTCAATTTGTAGCTAGTTGATCAGAACTATAAGTAGCTCAAGACTTTTGATTGGCTTCTGAAGTGGAGGAAGTCTTATGGAACTGAGCCCTTTAACTTGTGGTATCTGAAACTATTTCCAGGTCAGTAGTGTCAATTTAACTGAATTACTGGACAATGAGCTGATTTCAGAGAATTAGAGAATTGGTTAATGTCAGAACACACCTGAGCTGCATTCATTGAAGATGATATACAATGTTAGCAAAAATGTAAACAAAAAGACACATGTCTACCACTAACAGAATATGAAGTTTAAAACTCCAAGCCTGATTGTAATTTCTACTGTAAATTTCATGATTTATAGTATAAAAAGCAGTTGGTTTAGGAAAGTCTTCAGCTCTGTTTGTGAAAATTTACGTATTTGTAGCATATGATTAATTCCCCTCAATTCCTTTTCCTCAAGAAATAGGAGTTTCAATATCTAGAGTTTTTTAAGATTTATGTTAAGTTCTCAGATCAGTACCATATTTGAATTCCAAATGTATGCCAGGATCCCAGTGATCCTTAAGTCTACATGTAGTAGCAGGGTACTTTTTAAAAATGTGCTAGTGCTTTATGTATTTGTTTACTTGTTCCTTTATTGTAATAGCTTTATTGAGATATACAATAAACCATTCCATTTACCCACTTAAAGTGTACACTTCATTGGTTTTTTTGTTTAGTTTCTTATGGAAATGTGACTTGTGAGGCCATCATCGCAATCAGTTTTAGAACATTTTCATTACCCAAAAAAGAAACCCCATCCCCTGTAGCTGTCATTCCCCAATCCTTTATTATACACCCCTCCCCAGGTAACCACTAATCAATCTACTTTCTGCCTCTGGATTAGTCTGTTTGGGGCATTTCATATACATTGAATCATACAATACATGGTCTTTTATGATGGACTTCTTTCTCTTAGAAAAATGTTTTCAAAGTTTGTCCATGTTTCTATCATTTATCAGTATCAGTGCTTCTTTCCTTTTCATTGGCTATGTAACATTTTGTTCATCAATTGATGAACATTTGAATTATTTGTACTTTTCAGCAGTTACAAATAATGCTGCAGTGAACATTCTTGCATGGTCTTTGTGTGGGTATAGGTTATCCTTGTTCTTGATTATAAAGAGAAGAAAAGAATTCCTGGGTCTTATGATAACTTAAAGTTTAATCTTATGGAACTGCCAGACTATTTTCTAAAGAGACTGCACCATTTTACTTTCCTAGCAGAAATAATGGAAGTATCCAATGTTTTTATATCTCTTCTAATATTTATCATCATTATCTGACTTTCTGGTTATAGCTGCCCTAGTGGGTGTGAAGTGACTTCAAATTGTATTTAAAGGAGGATTTTAAATTAAATTTAAAGGAGAAATATAAAATTGTATATAAATAGAGGAATCATTGTGATTTTAAATTGTATTTCTCAGATGGCTAATGAGTTTCTTTTCATGTACTTACTGGGTATTTGAATATCTTCTTCAGAGAAATAAATGTTCTGTCCTTTATCAGTTTTTAATTGGGTTGCTTATATTTTCTTGAGCTGTGAGAGTTCTTTATGTATTCTAAATACACGTACCTTATCAGCCATGTGATTTACAAATTCTTTTGTCCATTCCTTGGGTTATTTATGGCATTACTTTTGATACTTGGATTTTGTTTTAGTTTCTCTTTATTTTTGTTTTGTTAAGGAGACTTCCAGGTGAGCAAAGTGTAAAAAGTGGAAGTGTGAACAGCCAAGTTAGGGAGGCATACCCTATTTGGTGAGCAAAAACAAACAAATCTTTATGGTATGCCTGTCATCAAACTTTTGTCTTGATTTCATCATTCTCTTTATGACATAAAATTAAAACAACACACATCAAAAAGTGGAGATAAAGTTGACTGCTTGGCCATCTCATGTAATAATATACCTACATGGTACAGAGTGAGACTTGCTGGCTGACTGCTCTGTTCTTTAGTGTTTGTGGTATTGCCTATAAAACTAATGAAACAAACTTTAATATAGAAGTGAAAAGATCTGTTAGTGCCACTGCTTAGCCCTATGGTCTTTTTAAAAAAAATTTTATGCAATTTTGTGTTTTGTTTTGTTTTCGGCCAGGGCTAGGTTTAAACCTGCCACCTCCAGCATATGGGGCCAGTGCCCTACTCCCTTGAGCCACAGTTGCCTCCCCCTAGGTCTATGGTCTTTATCAAATAACTTTACCATCTTTGGATATAGATTTTTCTCATCTGTGAAATGAAGGAATTGATAGGAAAATAGAACAGATTGAATAGTATATTCTTTAGGTTCTTTCCAGCTTTAAAATGTGGTTATATACTACAGTAACATAAGTGATTTTGTCTTCTTTTTCTGCCCCTTAACAAGGAAGAATTAGATATTGTAGAAAAATCTTAGGCCTCATGTTTATTTTCAGAAAAGGATTAGGGTTAGACAGATTTGACAAGTAAACACCTGGGCACATGTAGATGTTCAATGAACACTTAATGTAGACTAGCAAATACCATCTGTGTGAATTTACCCTGTAGGATAGAGGAACATGACCTGAGTCACAGTAAGGAGGAACTGAAGGAAGAAATAATTTATATATCTACTGAAGGTGTGGCTAGAGGTACAGGGGCTGTGAGGAATGAGTTCTTGTTTGCCTCTTTAAAAGTATTTGGAGATCATTAAGGAAGCAGCAAGCTCTGAGAGGTCAGTTGTAACCAAAGGTGAAACCAAAACCTATACTACAACTAATAAGAAGAAAAATAGGACCATAAGAAAAAGAAAAAGAAAAAACATTGGAAAGGCCTAGGAATTGTTAGGTAAGTATGCTTTGTTTTGTTTAGTTTTCTTCTGGAGTGATATTTTTACACCTTCAGGATACTGAAAGTTTATCATTGGTCCTTGAGCTCAACTGAGATATTAATAATTGTGAAAGATTCAGACATCACAGAGGAAGATAAGCAAGTTTGACATCTGTGAACCAAGCAGGATATGGAAAAGTAAGCAGAGGGTCATTAAAATTCAGATCTATTTGTCAAAGTTTGGTGACTTTGATTCCCACCAACAACTACTTAAAGTTTTGGTTTTCGCTTTTGTATTTGACTAGCCTCCATGATGTTATTAATCAGACATCAAACATTAATAAATGAAGTACATGAGAAATGCACAAAGAAAAGTTCTTTTTAAAAGAAAAACAAAGTAACAAGTCAGGAGTGTTAAGATGAGGGGAACCTTAGAAATTTAATTCTAACACTTTTCTCTCTTCTGGATATGGATCTTTGTCCCATTAGAAAAATAGCTCATCATAACCACTTTAAAAATATGGAGATTTTATCTTTAATGTCTTAGAGTTCTTTTTAATGTTTTAGAGCTCTTTAAGAAAACATGTATTTTGGGCAGCGCCCATAGCTCAGTGGGTAGGGCATCGGCCACATACACTGAGGCTGGCGGGTTCTAACCCAGCCTGGGCCAGCTAAAATCAACAAAGACAACTGCAACAAAAAAATAGCCAGGCATTGTGTAGCTGTAGTCCCAGGTCCTTGGGAGGCTGAGACAAGACAATCACTTAAGCCCAAGAGTTTGAGGTTGTTGTGAGCTATGATGTCACAGCACTCTACCAAGGGCGACATAGTAAGACTCTATCTCAAAAATAAAAAGTATTCCCTCAGATTATTTGATGTAAACACAGAACTTAAATATTTTTATATTCCTTATACTCTGTTTTTAATTATTAAGGTAATGATGATGATATATGAACTGTTGATGTCTCTGTTTCCCAAAGGTTGAGCAAGAAATACATTTCCAAAGTTAAGAGAGTTGATATGTTGGTCCAAAGTATGTCTGGTCCTTGGATTTTGTTGTGGAATCAAGCTTGAGACAGAGAGAGTCAACTACAGCTACATTCTTTTTGTTATGAGTATTGAATCTATCATGTGTGGCTTCTTGAGCAATTTCATCAGGCTAGAATCATGTGACAAGGCAGAATCACCAAATAGCAACGTCTTAGAATATGCCCAGAACATCTTTGCAGGTGTGTTTCCTGGGCTGAACATGTATCTACATTGGACATGAGCTAAGCAAATTTTTTTCACTCTAGTCTAAATGGGCCTGCTGTCAGCATAATGACCAAAAGAAATGTTATGCAGACTTACTGAAGAACAACTTCAGGAATGTGACACAGTTATGGAATGCAGAGAATGGTTCATTTTGTGCCAGCGCATCAAGTGGCAAGTTATCATCATAGTGATATTCTCTTAAAAATGATAGCCCTACTGTGAACCAGAGCTGTTGTCCTGTGGACACATTACAAGAAGATAAACTTGGCACCACCAAAAGTGTTTTTATATAACTTTTTTAAAGAAAGTACAATGTACTTAAAAATAGGACTTTCAGTGATTTCAATTAAGGTCACCTATTGAGTTTCTAGCAGTATAGTGTAATTGAATTAAGTCTCACATTGTCTAGTCATTTACATAGGTGGCTCTCAACTGTGGGTATCAGTATCAATTTTAGAGTTCCGCTGTAGTGGTTAATTACTTTTTACAAGAAGGTTGAACACTTAAGGGCTACTCAAGAACTTTAATAAGAGAATATTGGACACCTAGATTTAAGTTGAACTTCAGTTTAATAGAGATTTGCATGTGTATCTTATTGAAAAGTATGAACAGCATTTACTCTTATGACTTACCTTTAGCATTGTTTATATTTATTTCTTTGAGACAAGAGTTTCACTCAGTTGCCCTGGGATTGAGTGCTGTGGTGTCATAGTTCACAACAACCTCAAACTCTTGGGCTCAAGCAATTCTCTTGCATCAGCCTCCTGAATAGCTGGGACTACAGGTGCCCACCACAACAGCTGGCTATTTGGGGGTAGGGGGAGCAGGGCATTTGCTCTTGTTCAGGCTGGTCCCGAACTCCTGAGCTCTGAGCTTAAGCAATCTGCCCACCTTAGGCTTCCAGAGTGCTCTGATTACAGGCATGAGCCACTACCTCCAGCCATATTTTAGCATTCTTTAAAAAAAACTCTAAATGTAATTAAGCACAAAGCAATTTGCCTTTGGGCCACAGACTTCCTAAGGGAGAAATGAATTCTCACTCTAGCCCATGGAATCTAGAATTATGTAGTGTTTACCTATTATTACCTGTAATTTGTGTAACATAACCCACCCACATATATTATGAAGTGTTTAAGTAAAAGAACAGTGAGCAGATAGCTAGCTATTCATTGTGATTCCAAGTGTAACTGGCAGATGCTTCAGTGCTGTATGGATTTTGTTCTCTGAGAAAGTTGTCTGTGTAGTTTGTGATAGTGATGGAATAGAGAGGTAGGTTTTCTATGGCTTCATTTTAAGTATCACATTGTCGATGCTTCAGGTTAAAGTAAACTTGCAAAAGAAATGATTTGAAGCATAGTTCATCAGATCATTTATATTTAATTTTTCACATTTTTTTCACATTCAGCTTTAGGGATTATATTGTATGAATTAAATTTTCTCCCATTTTAGGGAAGGGGTTGAGTAAATCTCAAACTCCAAGGCTTTTGTGTTCTTAGGGAGGATTTATACTATTAATCTCATCTTTTATCAACTGCAGAGAAAGCCTAGGAAATACAACTTTAGGTGTTTATTGCTTGTAGATTATTAGTCAACAGAAAACTGAAAGCTGCTCATCTTTATTACTTTTTCCATCCAAGCTACAGTACTTAGGTTTTTTAAATATGTTTTAGAAGTAACATGTCTAGTGGTTTCCTTTCGATTACAAATTTGAGAATTATTTTGCTCTCTGAAGGAAATTGTTTGGTAGCCAGAATGATGGTGCTGTCCTTTAACTTTAGTTAGCTGTTGACAGCTTATTCAGAATCTTAGTTTTTTAGCCATAAATCTTCTCCCAAGATTCTCTGGGGATCTGAGCCTTTGAAAGAGCTATAATTCAGTATTTAAACATTATCATAAGGTTGGGGAAATTATAAAGATTTTTAAAAATATTGACAGCCATGCTTTACAGGGACTTTAAGTAATGTTTCTACCCAAATATTTTGTTTTACCTTCCTAAGATGTGGTCAAAAGAGAATTAATAATTTTATATCTGCTGATTGATTAGGGAGACTCTTTGTACTAAAAAGTGAACAGTTACAAGTTTCCTAGCAATATTCTTTTCTGAAACATTTTATTTTCACCAGAGAAAAAGTATAATTGAAATTCTTTTCTCTCTATAGAAAATTCATGAAAAGCTTATTCTGATTTCTAGAATATTGACATGCTGCCTGCCACAGTAATGTGTAATTGTTTTGGATCCAGTTTTCTAATCTATTTGTGAGGAAGAAGTATTCATCCTCTTCTAATATTTATAAAATGGATATTAAGTCAATGATAAGAGACAAGTTATAAAACAGAGAGGGAATTGACTATAATAATTTACCATATTGGCATATTTTGTAATATGATAATGTTAATAATAATAATTAGAGTGGAGAATAAAATTTGTAGAACTATCCCAGCTATATATATTACTGTGATTTTCTATATGAAAAGGGTTAAATAGAAATACCATACTGGGGCAGCGCCTGTGGCTCAGTGGGTAGGGCACCAACCTCATATACCTAGGGTGGTGAGTTCGAACCCGGCCCCAGCCAAACTGCAACAAAAAAATAGCCAGGTGTTGTGGCAGGCACCTGTAGTCCCAGCTACTCAGGAGGCTGAGGCAGGAGAATTACCTAAGCCCAGGAGTTGGAGGTTGCTGTGATCTGTAACTCCACGGCACTCTTCATGGAGGGCAATAAGGCAATAAAGTGAGACTTTAAAAAAAAAAAAAAAAAAGAAGAAGAAAGAAAGAAATACCATACTGAGTGATTTAAATTATTTGCTGTGATGGTCAGTGCCTGTGGTCAAAGGAGTGGGGTGCTGGCCCCCATATGCCAAAGGTGGTGGGTTCAAACCCAGCCCTGGCCAAAAACTGCAAAAAAAAAAAAAAAAATACTTGCTGTGCTTTAAAAAAAAAAAAAAAAAGACGTTCTGATCCTTGCACACATAGTATCTTTAGATTACTGCTATAAACATTTAACATTCATGGGGGAAACATGATTTGATCAAAGAAAGATCAGCTGCTACTTTTGAGAACTTTTCATGAACCAAAGAAAAAATTTAAATTCTCTTAAGATGAAATTTTTGTTCATTAGTGAGAGTAGAAATAATTGTCATCTTTTAATATTGATGTCTCTATATTACTAGCTGACTTTTCTGTTAGAAACAATATTGGAGATTCATTCATAATTTGAATTTTCTTCAACTATGTTTTTTCCCCATTCTTTTCAAATGGGGTTTTTAAGCTAAAGACTTAAAGTTAACTTCTCTAAAAGAGCAGGGAATATATATGACCTAATTAATTTGATTTAGATATACTGTTTTTTTCCCCTATTGAGAATCAAACATTTATACAGCATTCAACCTTGAAACTAATTGCAGTGGTTTTTGACATCTTTGATTATATTTCAGGGGTTGTTTAGTATTAAGAGCAGTAGAAAACTAGAACTTTCTACATGGTAGCAAAGTTAAGTATGTAGAGAACAGATTATATAAACATTTGTTTGTATCCTGAGAAAGATGAATCTAAGTCTAGCCATTTGTAATTTTGCTGAGGCACAGTTTTGAGTTCTTTCTAGGAGGTTGGTTTATAAAAGAAATAGTATCTTTAGTGAATGAACCATTTAGTGGATGGCCCAATATCCAAATCTCAGTGCAGCTTTGTTGTTCTTGTTCGGTCCTCACAACAAATCCTATGAGATATAGGAAGTACTGTTTTCATTTTATAGGATGAGAAAATCATGTGCTACAGAGCTGACTTGTACATTTGAGAATTTATAAGAGACCCTCATAACTATCAGGGGCCACATCCTCAGAGTTGGCCCTAAATACAGTCATGACTTTGTCCTTCACTAGTGTCTCTTCTTTAAAGTTTAAAGAAAATGCTGTTTTAATGAAATAATTAGTGATAATTCAAGAAAATATCTGACTTTCTCTTAAGATGAAATTTTTGTTCATTAGTGAGAGTGGCTTGGTCTCTCACCAAAAATGTGAAAGATTTACATTTTTAAAGCTTTTTTTAATGAAATGTATCAAGATTACTTAGGGCTGCTTCTTATTCTTCACTCTTACTTTTCCCTCCTTTCCCTCATTTCTGTTCCCTTTCATAAGTTTTTGAGAATAGGAATCATGAATAGGCAGCAGAACTGAAATAAGTTCAAATGCTATTAAAATTTGGTAAAAATTAATTCAGAAACTATAATATAATTATATATACAATGTGATTTTTAACAAACCTCCAAAAGCATTCAATAGTGAAATTGTCCTCGTATGTCATAACTCCCCCACACACACACACATACCCCAACAGTGCCAAATGTTATAACTTTCTTTAGGAAGAAGCCAAGATACGTGATAGTGCTAAATTCTGGTCAGTGTGGGATGGGTCACTTTGGTTCAGGTATCACTCAGTCCAATGAGTGGCCAAACTTGTGCATTACAATTTCCATGACCAAGGGGCCTTTAGACAGGGCAATTTCACATCAGAAAAAGAATATGACACCTGACAGGCCCTGTGACTTGATAGGCCCAGTATAACAGAACTTTCAATCTTTTAAGTTGTGAAAAGGCTGAAAGGAGGCAAACTGTGAATCTTGAATTTCTTTCTTTTTAATGCTTTGTATTAAATTTAAAGAACTTTTTTTCTTCTCTATTTCTTTTTAAAATTTTTTTTGTTAATGGAAATGTTAGCCTTACACAAAAATTGAAAAACGAATGCAGTAAGATAATGAACACACCGTTTACTCAACTTTTTCAGAATGTATTTATCACACTCAAGAAATTAATGTCGGTATAATACTATTAACTCAACTGTAGGCCATATTCACATTTCACCACTGAAAATTTCTCCATGTCAGTAATAAGGCTATTTTACTTTCTTACCATTTGTGTTCACTAAAGTAGCACTTAATTTCCTCCAAGAATTTTTCCTTTACATTTGCAACTTGGCAGACTGTGGCATAAGAGGCCTAGTTTTTGGCCTGTCTTGGCTTTCAGCATGTATAGGGCTTTCCTCACTAAGCTTAATCCATTTTTTTCTTTTTATTTAAAGGAAGAGACTTACAACACTTCCTTTCACTTGGACACTTAGAGGCCTATGTAGGGTTATTCACTGGTTTGAGTTCAATATTACTATATCTCAAGGAATAGTGAAGCCAGAGGAGAGAGAGAGAAATGAGGGAAATAGCCAGTTGGTGGAGCAGTCAGAACACATACAACACTTACCTATTACGTTCACCATCTTATATGAGTATGGTTTGTGGCGCCCCCCCCAAAATTACAATAGTAACATTAAAGATCACTGCTCACAGATCTCTTTAGCAAATAAAGTAATAATGAAAAAGTTTGAAATACTGTGAGAATTACTAAAATGCAACATAGAAACACAAAGTGAGCACATACTGTTGGAAAAATGGCACCGATAGACTTACTGATGCAGAGTTGCCACAAACCTTCAGTTTGTAAACGCAGTATCTGTAAGGCACAAATAAAGCAAAGCTCAATAAAATGACATATGTCTGTACTTTTAAAAACTCAATCATACCAGCAGTTTCGAGTGCTCAAGTTTGAGTTGTAACCTTAGTTTTCTTATTTATAAAATAAGGTTATAGGCTGGGCACAGTGGCTCATACCTGTAATCCTAGCACTCTGGGAGCCGACATGGGTGGATTGCTTGAGCTCATGCATTCAAGACCAGCCTGAGCAAAAGCGAGACCCTGCCTCTACTAAAAATAGAAAAACTGAAGCGAGAGCATCGCTTGAGCCAGAGTTGGAGGTTACTGTGAGCTATGACACTACGGCCTTCTACCCAGGGAAACAGCTTGAGACTCTGTCTCAAAAAATAAAAAATGAGGGTTATAATTGTTCCTATCTCCTAAGATTGTTCTGGAAATTAAATCAATTAATTCATGCATCATGCTTAGAATAGTGATAGGCACTGAAACAGAACGTGGTGTTAGCCATTATGAAAAGGGACTACCAGTGTTAGTTGCTGACTTTAGAAAATGAAAGAATTTCCCACGAATATACTTTTATCCTGTGTTTTTTTCCAGATAACTGTTGAATCCCACTGAATATGCTGCTTTATGCAGAATTTTATTTGCGATTTCAGTGGTTAAACCTTGGGGAATTTCCAGTCTATCTTTCTGAGAAGCATATTACCACTATAAGAACTTTGGTGATCTAAATTGTTGAATGAGCAGGGACAATAAATGAGTTCTTAGTTGTGTCTTTAAATACATTTTCTAGGTTTGGAGAATGAAGTGATTATTTTGGAGTAGGGTGCAAGATTACATTTAAACATCTCCCACTTCCCGAGTCAGGAATTCTACCCTATAGTTTTTCTTCTGTCTGTTATATTCAGGGAGCACATGAAGCTTTCTATCCTCAGCTGTCAGAACTCAGTCTTTTTTTTTTTTCGCTTTGAGACAGGATCTCACTCTGTTGCTTGGGCTAGAGTCCAGTGGTACCATCATAACTCACTGCAACCTCAAACACCTGGCCTCAAGTGGGCCTCCTGCCTCAGCCTCCTAAGTAGCTGGACTTTAGGCATGCACCACCACACTCAGTTAATTTTTCTATTTTTTTATAGAGATGAGCTTTCGCTCTTGCTCAAACTGGTCTCAAACTCCTCCCAGAGCTCTAGGATTACAGGTGTGAGCCACTATGCCCATCAGACTCCCTTCTAACGTATATGTTTTTCCTCCTGGTAGAACCAGGAATTTGCCTCTGTGCAATACTCTGCTTTTCCCCCTTGGGTTCCTTTTTCACCTCCTCAGTTTTTAAACAAGCATGCAAAGTCCACTTCATATGCTGAAGGTTTTGTTGTTGGTCACTATCAGGAAACAGGGTTGACAAATACATTGAGCACTGAGGAAGTGACAAAGTTTGAAATAATCTCAAAAAACACCAGTCATGGCTCGGCGCCTGTGGCTCAATCGGCTGGGGCGCCAGCCACGTACGCCTAAGGTGGCGGGTTCAGATCCCCAGCCCGGGCCCGCCAAACAACAATGATGGCTGCAACCAAAAAAAAAAAAAAAAAAAATGGCCGGGCGCTGTGGCGGGTGCCTGTGGTCCCAGCTACTTGGGAGGCAGGGGCAGGAGACTCGCTTGAGCCCAGGAGTTGGAGGTTGCTATGAGCTGTGATGCCATGGCACTCTACCCAGAGGGATAGCTTGAGGCTCCGTCTCTAAAAAAAAAAAACACCCGTCATAGTCACATAGTTATTATTAATCTATGCTGAAGTAGAACTGATTTAAGGCTTTGTTTTACATGGGTATACTTTCTAGTCTTTCTCTTAAAAGGTCTTTTTATTCTATTTATGAATTAGCTCTATTCAACCTTGTCTGAGTTGTGGATAAGTGGTATCAGAAAGCCTTCACCTCTGATAACCTCAGTTTCCCCATTTGTAAAATAAATATTATAATATAAATATTGTACTTGATACATTGTGATAGAAAGTAAAGGAGTGAATGTATGCTGAGTTAATATGTGGATCTTAGTCCTAGCTCTGCCAGGAGCCTTGATCCAGCTACTTGACCTTTCTGATCCACTCAGTTACCTTATCTGGAAAATGAAGTCAAGACTTTCTTACCAATTCATAGGGCTACTGTGAGGGTCAAATAAAGTAATCTTACGTGAAAGCATTTTTCTAGTTAACATTTTTATGCAAGTGCAAGATATGTATTACCCCAAGATTGATTCAAATTGACACCTCCTTTGATTTAAAAGGAGTCTGCTTTTTCCAAAGCCTACTTTTTATTTTTCTAGGTGTAGGTTCCTTATATTCAGAAGCTGCTTATGTGGCTAAGATAACCTTTCCCTAAATATCAGGCTACCTAGCACTAGCCCTATAGCTATTTCTGTGCCGTCCCAAGCTCTAATCCCTTTCCTTTAACCATGTGAGGGAAGTAGCCACAGTATTAAACTATTTTAAATGCACCAAAATGTTAATAATTAATTACCATCAAGGCAAAATAATTTTCTCTCTCTCACCCACTCTTATCAATTCTAGTAAAATACTGAAACTGTAGCTACCTTCATAATCATTGCCATCACTAACACAAGACTTGGTATAAATAAACTTTTAGATATCAGTATTACTGTCCCCTACTTAGTATTTTGCTTTTTCTTTGTTGGGGTAGGAATTTTTTACTTGTATATATAGGTAGTAAGCAAAAGGCTGTGAGTGCTGTAAACAAGATCATATTGAGATAGAGGATAGACCAACAAATTTAATTGAAGATCAAGAAGCGGGGCAAAGTTTTAGTAAGCAAACTTTTATTAAGTACCTATGTGCCAAGCAGTGTGCCAAAAAATAGGGGAAGTTTCCCTCCTAAAAACAAATTCTGTTATCCCCAACTTAAGTTTAAACCAATGGTTCTCACAGAGTGGGGGGAGAGAGGTAGGAGCCAAGAAGAGATGTTTTTGATTATCACAACTAGTGTAGATGTGCTGTCCTTAGTGCTGCTGGCATCCCTAACAGCCAGGGATGCTTATGAACCTCCTAAAATGTACAGGCCAGCATCCCACGATATCAAAATGTTAGTAGTGCCCAAATTGAGAAACCCAATTTAGAGGAACAGACACTGTCCTTGGGAAAGATTAATTGCTTTCCCATCTGGCTGAAAAGAACTTATCCCTGTAGGTGATAGACTACCAGCAGGTCATTTGGCTACTCTAAGGGGGGAGGCTGAGTGTTTGCGAAGATGCTGCCCTTTACCTTGGGAAGGAGAACATGGCCTTCATTTCCTTCACTGCTGCACTGAGAAGCTGAAAGACCCTAACAAAGCAGTAACCTCCAGCTACTACCACCACAGTTACACCAAAGCAGTTCTTTCTGTTTCTGTCATCCTTTTGAAATCAACCACAGGGAAACTCTTTGTGTAGATGGAAATCTGTTTAATCAGAGATACTATACATTGTTTTTCATCATAAAGAAGCCTTATAAAAATATTTTCGTGTTTTGAAACATTTTCCATTTTTTTTTTCTCAGCACCCCTTTATGCCTACCTGTTTGCCCGCCAAAATAGAAATGCTCAAAAGATTGTACAAATAATCTGCATAAGATGTACTTTGTCCCCTAAAAAGTATTTTGCTTTTGCTTTTTCAGAGCAGGAATTTTGTACTTGTGTATACTAAGTAGTAAGCAAAAGGCTAAATGTGATGTAAACAAGAAAAAAAATATTTGTTATGTTGAGAGAAAAAGATTGATTTCCCAGTTTTTCTTCTTTAGGTGAAACTGACAATTACATGTTATAGAAAGTCTTTCCTTTGAGAAGACTTGATATAAAAATAATTTTATTTCACTGGACTTCAAAGAACAAAGGATTAGAATGTTTATCAGTCAAATTAATATTGCTATTTCTAGGAAATATATATTTTATAACTAACTTTTCATGTTTTCCTAGTTAACACAGAAAATAACACTATTTCAGAATATATTTAAATTTTTTTTACCTTGGGAAGTTTAGTTACTGCCAATGAGAACAACATGCTTAATTTTCTATGATCAAGCAAGTTTCAAAGTGTAGGTACTATAGAAAACAGCTTTATTATCTTAGCAAGATTTTCTATAATGTTTTCTTAAGTCTTAGATAAATTAATGGTGCTATTTCCTATTCTTAGTGCTAGATCATATTGAGGTAAGAGGATAGACCAACTAACTTAATTGAAGACCAAGAAGTGGAGCAGAAATTGAGGCATTAGGATAGTCTTTGTATATCCATTTCAAGTTCTCAAGTGCATGACTTCAGGAATTCATTGTGAAGGATTCTTTATCTTACTTAGTTTTAAAATATAGAGAGACTATATAAAAAGAGTAAATACAAAAGCACTATCTACTAGGCTTTGTTAAAGTTTCTAAATCATTGTGAAGATCATGAATCTTTCTTCAGAGCACATGAAGAGTCCAGCTTCTTTACAACAATCACCTATCATACATTAGAATTGCAATGAAAAGTTCCAGGAAAAATAGCTGCCATGGCACATTTCATTTGCAGTTCCATAATACCGGTAATATACTGATCGATGTTAAATTTAAGAAAATTATCCATTTAAGTATGTAAATAGTTGATACTACTGAAATGTTTTATGTTATTAAAGACAGAAATAGAAGCCAAGGTTGAGGGTATACCTGGGATTGAAACTTCGATGTCACTGATAAAATAACCCAAGATCAGGCCATGTAAGCAGAGTAAAAATATGTCTGGTTGGAAGTATATTGTTTGTCTTGACTTATTTGGCCAAGGGTTCTAGAAAGTATGTAGTCCTACTCTTACTCTTTAGTTTCTTGTCTAAGCTAAAAAGTGTTCCTTTTACTCAAGAAGCAATAGAACTAAACCTATAATGTACACTACTTGTAAATTCTTATGTCCAGACCAGATGGTGGCTTATATTTTTTCAACTCCAAAATATTTTTTATTCTGCTTTAGTCTCTTCATTTTTGGAAAAAAAGAAACAGATTGCTTTGTTCAGAGAGCTAGGACTAGAACACAGGCTAAGGCTAATACTTTACCCATGTGATATACCAATATCAGCCAAATATGGGCATTCACATAACACTTTCAGATTTTTGCCATATCCATGTACTACTAATACGATTTAATGCTATTTAAATTAGCTTCTTTAAATAAATAAACTTACTTTTTAAAGGAAATGTTTTGCTACTATAAATGGAAAACTATCATATCCTTTAAATACAAAGTAATACTAAATAGGAATCCAAATCAAAACAAAGCAGTGGTATTAAAATTTAATTGAATTTAATATTAATTTAGTTTTAATTACTTTATGTTATTAAAATTTTAATTATTGCTGTTTTTGGTCAGAAATGTGTCAAAGCAGTGTTTTCATATTTGATAATAAGACTGTAATTGTCAAAAAGCACAGCTAATGCCTGTAGTTACGCTTCTGTATAACTTTTTAAAATGGAATGCTTCTTAGGGGGATATGGAAGGGTATGAATACATGTTCATATACTAAAGTACAATTTCATGTATATAAGAAAGTCCTGTTAAACTACTCTTTGGTTAATTTCAGTTAATTTTTCTTGAAACTCTTAAGTTTTTACATTGAAACCTGTGTGTTTCTTTTCCTAAGTAGGGAATTTGATCAGTATATTTTTGCTTAGTAAAACATTTCATTGTAATTCTAATGTCTCACAATTATAGTGAATTACCAATATATTGGTTTTTATAACCTTTTAAATTCATCTGGGGAGATTGAGAGGGTTTTTTTTTTTTTTTTTAGTGTATTTGAATGAAGGAAATGGTTTTTTTGAAATAATTCTGAAGCATTTTTTATTTCTTTAAGTTAGTATTTTTAAATTTACTGATAATATAAATTAGCATATTTGTCTGAATTCCTGGTCTGAATGTGTTTGTAAACTTCCAAGGAATTAAAGGGGGTCATAATAGCTAAGCCTTCTTTGCTACTCTTACTCATTTTGGCTACAAGTATTCTATGTTGCCTTCTCTCGAAGTGCCACTGTATAGACTATATTTCATTGTCAAAAAAGACAGGTAAACATTTTTTATTCATAAGTTTCCTGTGAAACCTATTGGTGGAGGTATAAAAGTAGGAGACTTTATGAGCTAGCTTGTAAGAATTTTGCTGTGAAACTTTTATAACAAGTTTATCAGGGGCCAGGGAGAAGAAATAAATAAGGGAAATTACTGGGCCTATTTGATGAAATAGACATGATAGTATTGGGAACTTATTCATTGTAGTGATTTCTCTGGCTTATCAGAAGTATTAGTCTTGTTTTTTTTAATTTGTGTCAAATTTCTATTTTTTTTTTTTTATTAAACTTGTTTTCTAGATAGTTTTTCTTTCTCCATTGCCCAGGCTAGAGTACAGTGGTGTATCATCATAGCTCCATTGCAACCTCCAACTCCCAGGTTCAGGCAATTCTCCTGCTTGGTCCTGCCTACAGGAATGTGGCTACCACACCTGGCTGAGTTTTCTCATTTTTGTAGAGATAGGGTCTTGCTCTTTCTCAGGCTGGTCTTGAACTCCTGGCGTCAAGGGACCCTCCTATGTTGGCCTTCCAAAGTGCTAGGATTACAGGTGTGAGTCACCATGCCCGGCCTAACTAAAGTTTTTATTTTGAGATAATTGTATAATTCCATGCAATTTTAAGAAATAAGACTTAGATTCTGCATAACCTTTAACTAATTTCCCTCAATTGTAGTATCCTGAAAAACTTGTAAAATATCACACCAGGATGTTGACATTGATAAAGATAGAGAACATTTTCATCATTACAGAGGTCCCTCCTTTTGCTCTTTTGTAGCTATGCCCACTTTCCTCTATACCCACCCCCATGGTAACTCCTGGCACCCACTAATCTGCTTTCTATTTTTATAATTTTGTCATTCCAAGAATGTCCATAATATAAGTAGAATTATTTGTGAAACCTTTTGAGATTAGTATTTTTTAAAACTCAGTATGAGTCTCTGGAGATTTATCTGTGTTGCTGCATTTATCAGTAGTTTGTTTCTATTTCTTGCTCAGTAGTATTCCATGGTATCAATGTAGTTGAATTATTCATTCAGTGAGAACATCTAAGTTATTTCCAGTTTTTAGTTATTACAAATAAAGCTGCTGTAAACATTTGTGTACATTACAGACTTGTGGGAATATAAGTCTTCATTTCCCTGAAATGCTCAGAAGTACAATATAATTGTCTGAAGTATTTCCTTTACATACATTAGAACCACATAAAAACAGTGTTATATTTTTGCTTTGACCATCAGATATAATTTAGAAAATTCAAGAAAAAAAAAGCTTATTATTCTTCCCCATGTTTTTTTCACTTCTATCTGATATTTCAAGGTTCTTATATCATTTTATTTCCTATTCAGAGAATTTCCTCTAGCCATTCTTATGTCGGTCTGCTGGTGACAAAGTCTCTTAATTTTCCCTTATCTGAGAATGTCTTGATTTTCCCCTCCAGTTTTGTCAGTACCCAAAAAATATTATGGCACTATCTTCTGGCTTCCATGGTTTCTAGTAAGAAATCTGCCAGTTCTAATTGTTTTCTTCCTATAAATAAGGTGGTGTTTTCTTTCTGCTTTCAAGATATTTTCTTTGCCTTTAGTTTTTGGAAGTTTAATTATTTGTCTTGGTGTAGATTTCTTCTACTTTTTTTCCATGTGTAGTTTGTTCAGCTTCTCAATTGATCTATAATTTTATTTCTCTTTCCAAATTTGATGAGTTTTAGGTACTTAAGTTTTGAGTACATTTTCAGCTCTGCACATCTCTTTTTTTGGATTCTAGTGACATGAATGTTATATCTTTCACTATAGTCCCACTGGTCCATTAGGCTCTTACCCCCCCCCAACCCCCATTTTCTCCCTGATATTCAGATTGGACAATTTCTGCTATTCTGTCTTTCTATTTGTTAATTGTTTACTGTGTCTCCTGCGTTCTGCTATTGAGCCTATATAGTGAACATTTTATTTTTGTTAATGTGGTTTTTAGTTCTGATACTGTCATTTGCTGCTCCTTTATATCTGCGGGGGGGGGGGGCGGTTTGCTAAGACTTTCTATTTCTTTCACTTGTCCTAAGTATATTTTGTAATTGGTTATTGAAGCATTTTTATCATGGCTGCTTTTAAAACTTTGTCAGATAATGCTAATATCTCTGTCATCTCAATTTTGGCATCTATTTATTATCTTTTTACATTTTTAAAAATCTTTCTAGTTCTTACTATGATGATGGATGATTTTCTGTTAAAACCTAGGTGTTTTCTTATTGTATTCAGAGACTCTGGTGACTATTTAGACTTTTTCTGTTTCTACTGGCTTTTTCTGTCATGTCTTCAACAGGGTGATGGGGGTACCTCCTCATTCTGCCAGGTAGATGTAGAAGTCCATGTTCCCTACTCAACTTCCATTAATAACAGAGGAAAGAGGATTCTTCTTGTTATTACTAAGTGGGAGTAAAAGTTCACATTTCCACACAGTCTCCACAAACCACTGGAATGGATGTCAGGACATGCCTGGCCATCAGTGTGAAAATCCTGGCTCTTTACTTGGCCTCCCCCTAATTGGGCATTGGACCTCCTTATTATGGTTTATAAGGTGGAAGTTAAATCTCCTCACTTAATTTTGGTCTGGGAGGTGGTGAGGGTACAGTAGTTTTAGAGATGTTACTGCCAAGAGTTTTCTGTCTTACTTGGCTATCCCTTGTTGCTTTGGCTAGAGAGGCAAAGTTTTGTTGTGGCTTTTTATTTTTTTGCCTATAACAGTTGGCATTTCCAGATTGCTGACTTTTTTAGCTCCAAGTCTAGGGTATGTTAGACAAAAAGGAAACCCAGAGAACTCACACCACCTTGTTATTCCTTGGATCTTTTACCTAGTTTGCCCTTCTCTCTTCTTTTCAGAATCTTCTTATGTTTTATATATAATGTCCAGGGTTTTTAGTTGTACTTAGCAGAAATAGGGAAAAGTACATCTATTCCATCTTCCTGTAAGCGAAAGTCCCAGATTTATATTTTTGATCCATTTAAACAGTTCTGTCACATTACAACCATCGTTGGGCAAAATGTCATACATTGTTAACCACATGATAATTTATATAATATTGTACTCAAGAGGGCTACTGGAAAATAATATCTTTAATGAAACTGGAATTCATTGTTCACATTATTAATGAAAACTTTTCCTCCCTAGGAAATAATGCAAAAGGTGTCCCAAGGCTCCTGACCAGTGAACAAAAATTTGAGAAAGACAGCCAAGCTCATGTTTTCTCCTGATCAAGAAAATCATCCATCTAAAGCACCAGTAAAATATGGTGAACTCATTGTCTTAGGGTAAGGTTTCTCCATTTGATGAGTATAAAAATTGAATAATACATACTAACTTTGGCATGTAGGTTAAAAGTACTTTGAGGGGGGGATTTATAAATTTTTATTTTACCTACTTTTAAAAAGAATTTAAAGCTACCAAAGTAATGTTACCAAACCAAATTCTTTTTAAGTCTCAAATTTATGCTGTCTTTTATAAATACTGAAAATAAACATAAACGTTCTCTCCCTTACCCACAGAAAGTGCAAAGTTTCTTAAAAGTGAAATGAAAATTGTATTTTTCTAATGTCACATAGTCATTCCATTTGTCTTTTGTGTCCCATCTTTTACAAAAATGTGCCTCTGCTGACTTAAAATTCCCTTTCCTTTTTCCTGCATTAGGACATTTTATGAAGGCTAGTGTTTATTTATTCTTTTGCCCTTTTGAGTTAGTTATTGCTTTGTGCTATACTTCTTAATTAAACAGTTATATAGGCATATGGCTACAACTCTGAAGCTCAAGACCTAGCTACGTATTTGCTTTATAAGTAATCTTATCCATATAACTCGCAGAAACACAATCTATTGGGGAGTAGATAATTCCATCATTTCAAATTATTCCAATTTATACGATCTAAACTTGCCATAACTATCAAAATGGAGACATAGGTAGCCTCTGTTAACTAGAGATCTCAGAAACTAGAAATTATAAAATTTTCTTTCCCCCTACTATTTCTCTCCATTTGCTTTAAAAAGCATCTCTAGACATTGCAGTGTTTAGAAATCCAGTTGGTTTAAGTTCTTAAGCAAAGACTGTGTTGTTTCAGATGAAAAGAGTAAGAGAAACTAGGGGGATAATCTATGGAGTTATTAAGCTTGACTGGAAGTCAGGAATCCTAGAGTCCAGTGCTTATTCCAGCACTGCTAGCTACATGACCTTGGGCAAATAAGTTACTTAACCATTTTGGGCCTTAGTTTCCTCCACTAGTAAAATGACAGTCACACAAGATCATCTGAGACCCTTTAAGATTTAAAATATTTTTCCTCAAAAAACTTAAATTTGATCATAAATTTAATATAGTAACTACAGTATTCCAACCTCAAATCACATGGATTTTAATGGTATTAATGACAAACAACTTTTAACTACCAAAAACTATTCTAACTTAAATTCTTCATGCAGGAAATTTGACAGTCATTTGAGGAATAGAGTTCAAAACTTAGTATCTGGTTTTAAACTGCTCTCTTTAGAAATTTCCCAGTTAATCATTAACAGTAGCAGTTGTCTCTGTATCTGGCATTTGTATCTTAAAATGCAAATAATTCTTCTTCCCAACCCTCTAGACATGACGAGAGAGAAGGGTTGCCAGTTTTGTGTTTTTGCTACTTAGAAAGGGCACAGTGTGGTGGCTCACAGTAGCATTCTGGGAGGCCCAGGCAGGATGGATTGCTTGAACTCAGGAGTTCAAGAACAGCCTGAGCAAGAACAAGACCCTGTCTCTACTAAAAATAGAAAAACTAACCCAGCATTGTGGGGGTGCTTGTAATTCCCTAGCTACTTAGGAGGCTGAGGCAAGAGGATCACTTAAGCCTAAGAGTTTGAGGTTGCTGTGGGTTATGATCCCATGGCCCTCCACCCAGGTGACAAAGTGAGACTCTATCCAAAAAAAAAAAAAAAGGAAGACAAAGAAGAAAAGGAAAAGATCAGGACTAAAGAACAGATCCTCAGGAGGGATTAGTTATGCCAACTCAGAGAATAGTAGTGAAGACCAGTGAGGACTCCATAGTGGGCCTGGTGGCAACACACAGCCTAGAATAGCAAAATTAATGTATTAGCTGAGGTGCTGTACTTCACAGGGTCACTATAATTTCTGTCTGTATATGGCAGTCATTGAGTAAACTCATCTCTCAAGGGTTTTTTTTTGTTGTTGTTTTTTGGCCAGCTCCTTTGAGCCACAGGCGCTGCCCCGTCTCTCAGTTTTAAAACATGATTCTTCCGTTCAGCCACTATTGCAGGCCATTTTATAATTCCTTTCTCTTCCAACTTCAAATCTGTCCCTATTCACTGCCTCATTTCCCCCCACCCAAGATTGACCAACTATATATGGAAATTAAACCAGAGATTTTGCCAGAGGTGTGGCCAGTGTTTGAGGAAAGATTGATTTAACTACTGTTTATGCCTCAGTGAAGCAGTAAAGAATGATATAATAATATGACAAATATACATGGATTCAAATACTGGCTTTGCTAGTATCACACATGTGACCTTCAGAAAATAATTTCTGTGAGCCAGTTTGTAAAAATGGGGACAATGATGCCAATCTTGCAGAGTTTTTCTGGAGATTAAGTGTGGTGATATATGGGATGTAACTTAATAGTATATAGTAAACACCCAGACGTTTTTGTTTTAAACTTTTTTCCTATTGATTCAATCCTTCCTTACTTATCTTTAGGGTGTGTGTGTGTATACACACACACACACACACATATATATATATTTATCATAGAGAGTGGACAAAAAATCTGAACAACAAAAGCATGTTTGCTATTTAGCAGACATGCCAATTGGACAAGTTATGCTAAGATAAGGTGTATAGGTATGTTCAGACTTAACAAACAAATCTAAGACTTTTGTTATTTCAAAAGTTCAACTATTTAAATTATTTGGTTCACAGTTAAAGGAGATTCTTTTTTAAACAATACATACTATACATTTTAAAGGTTGTATTAGCACATGTGAACATTCACCTGAAAAAAATAGAATGAGTTCATAAGGAGTCAGATTGATAAGCTTTTTATTCTTTTCAATAAAAGAGAGAAGAAAAACCTATGTATACAAAGTAACCCAAAAGGTACTTTTTTGTGACTTAGAACATAGCCAAAAAGAATATCGTTTTATTTCACATCCAGAAATAGTCTCTAGTCTAGAGATAAACAGTTGCCAAAAGGAATTTAAGATAATTATAATGTGCTAATAAATCATTAATTGGAGATTGAGTCTACAAGGCAAAGTAAAACATTGGTTTATAATTGTGCTGTTCTTACAGGAGATGACCTAAACTTTTTTTCCCCCATCAGGTATAATGGGTCTCTCCCAAATGGCGATAGAGGAAGGAGGAAAAGTAGATTTGCTTTGTTTAAAAGACCTAAGGCAAATGGGGTGAAGCCCAGCACTGTGCATATTGCTTGCACTCCTCAGGCTGCAAAGGTAAAAAAATTTAAAAAGCTAAATAAATTAACTTGGAGAAATTGAAAGACCTTTATACTTTTATATGTTCATATTCTCTAGCATTCCCCTCACATTTCTGTTTCAGAAATTTCCTTTTTTTGAATTGGAGAAGAGACTTTGGAGACATGGTATTTGAAGAGGTGCCATATGGAAGGGGAATTGGATTTTTTATTTTTATGACAAGCTAGGACTGATGGGTGAAAATTAGAAGGAAATGTTCCCTTTCCTTATCAAAAGAAATGGGGGTGGGGCAAGGGCTTTTTCTAATATTCAGAATTAGACAGTTATCTGCTCTGAGAAGTAGGGAGTTCCCACTCTCTTACTCTGTTACTAGGGGGACCTCACCTGGGCTAGGTGAAGAATGTGGTGTGTAATTATATGTATTCAGGTATTAGAAGCGTGTTTGGATGAAGTAATTTTTTACCTAAGGATCTTCCAAGATTCTATTATTTTTATTTTTGTTGTATGACTGTCAAAGCTTTTAAAAATGCCTTGTACAAAGTAGACCTCAGTAATTATTAAATTGTGTCAAAGGCATAAAAGCAAATGCCCAACTGCATCTACAATATAACTTCTCAACTTTCTGGCTTAGTTAGTGCTTCTATCCCATTTTTCTTTTCCTGGAGTGCTAAGTAGGGAGAATTTCAGATCTTTACATTTTCATGAATTTCTGTGATGAGCAAATAAAATTACAAAGAGTTCTGTGGTTTTTGAAAGTGTCTGTATCTTTAGCTAAGTAACCTTAGAATGTACATTCATACTATACCATCTGAGGTATATCCTTGTAAGTTAAATAAACAAAAGACAGTAAAATTGGCATATGACGCCCTGTTTTAAGTCACAACTTCAGTCTCTGAAGTTAATTGGGTTTCCATCTTTGTTTTCTATTCAGTTTGGTGTGTAAAGCAGAGTACTCAACCTTTGAATATGACTCCTTAGTTACTTACTTGGGAGCCAGTAAGTGTAGAAAAGGGATAGTTTCTTTTTTGTTGTTTCTTTTTTCCTCCTTTGCAGAGAAGGGATGTGGTAAGCAAGCGGTAAAGTAAACAGCTTATTTGATCCATTCTGAGGAGCTTCTTGTAATATTTCCCCACCGGAGTGCTCTTAGCATCTTGGGTGTGCCTATTCTTCATTATGCAGGATTATCCCACATATTACAGGATGTTTAATACTCTTGGTCCCCTACCCACTAAGTGCTATTTAAGTCTTCAAGTCCTTGCAACTCAAATCCTATAACCCAAAACATGCATTTAGATGTTTTCAGATGCCTTTTAGATAGTACTACCTTTGAAATTCACTGTCAGGGAAAATGTTCTTAACTGTACTTCTATAAAGTATTATCCTGTACTTCATGTTTTCATCATTACCTCCTTTTCATCTTTACCTGGCAACAAGAATCTTAGGGGTTGACTCTTTCCTCTTTAAATTTTGAAGGAATGTATTAATGAGGTCATAAAGAAAAGTTAAGTGTTTAGTTTGGCAGTCATCTGGGATCTGTGGTGAAAATCCTGCCTGCCTGCTGGTCCAGTAAGACTCAAACTTAACTTGACATAGTTCTTATTCTTAATCTAAGAGTAGGTTTAATAGCTAAGGAACAAAGATAACAATCTCAAATCACACAAAAACCAAAGGTTTTATATCCCTTTAGCCATTAAGAATTAATTTTCAAAATACTAAGTGATTATTTGTGTAGTCCCAGCTATCAGGAGGCTGAGGCAGAAGGATCTCTTGAGCCCAGGAGTTTGAAGCTGTACTGTGCTGTGATTGTGCCTATGAATAGACACTGTGTTCCAGCTTAGGCAACACAGTGAGGCCCAGTCTCTAAAAAGAAGTTTAAAAAAAAGAGGGGAAAAAGTCAGTTGTTTAATAACTGAGTTAAATTGTAGGTTTTTAAACCTATAAAAGTTATATAATTTTTTTTTTTTGAGACAGAGCTTCAAGCTATTACCCTGAGTAGAGTGCTATCGTGTCACAGCTCACAGCAACCTCAAACTCCTGGGTTTAAGCGATTCTCTTGCCTCAGCCTCCTGAGTAGCTGGGACTATAGGTGCCCAACACAACACCCAGCTATTTTTTTGGTTGTAGTTGTCATTGTTTGGCAGGCCCAGGCTAGATTCGAACCCACCAGCTCTGGTGTATGTGGCTAGAGCCTTAGCTGCTTGAGCTACAGGCACCACCCTAAAAGTTATATAATGTTTATGACTACCTAAATGTATAGTAAAAAATATTAATAATATGCATATAAATGATCTACAGTGCATTCATGAGAGAAAGGAGAATAGGGAAAGACATGTATGCAACCTCAATTATATCTGTAATTTAATTTCCTTAAAAAAAAAAAAAAGAATCAGAAGCGACATTATTAAGCTTTGATAAAGCTGAGAATTTGATACCCAGCTATTTGTATATTCTCTTTGTATATTTGAAAATTTGACAAACTTAATCTTAAAACTGTATTTTTAAGGCTTTATCTATTACAAATTAGCTACAAATTAAAATCAAGTAAAAGCTTATAATGCCAAACTTCTAATTCAAAAAGATTTTTTTCATTTAGCATCTTTGCTTTGTATAATCACTCTCTCGTGTCTCTGTATCTGTTTTCCTTTTTTACACAACCCATTTCTACTTCCTTTGTGCAATGACTAGGTTTTTCCCCCTTTGATATTATCTTCAACTCATATGCATAGAAAATACCTGAAAACAAAACTGAAAAGTTCTTTTTAGCAGTATTTTTCATTTGACACAAGTCAGAGATATAATCATAAACATTATATGCCTTTCCTTTGGCAATGTTTAATCAGTCTATGAATTTTTCCATATTGAGCCCAGAATATGGCAAACTTTTGTTGTCTGTAAAGTCACAAAATTGTTAGAAAACAAATAAATTGCTGCTTATTAGTGAACTTTATAACTCTTTGAATTATACCAAAAATAAGATTCCTCTTATCTTGCAAGATTTTGTATTTTACTCTTTTTTCTTTTTTTGAGACAGAGCCTCAAGCTATCACCCTGGGTAGAGTGCCATGGCTTCACTGCTCATAGCAACCTCTAACTCCTGGGCTCAAGCGAGTCTCCTGCCTCCGCCTCCCAAGTAGCTGGGACCACAGGCGCCCACCATAACGCCTGGCTATTTTTTTTTTTTTTTTTGGTTGCAGCCATGATTGTTGTTTGGTGGGTCCGGGCTGGATTCGAACCCACCACCTTAGGTGTATGTGGCTGGCGCCTTAGCTGCTTGAGCCACAGGCGCCGAGCCTTGTATTTTACTCTTTACCAGAGCAGTACTGAGTTTTGTTTTCAGTTTCTACATGTGGAATGGTTTTGATTATTTTATAATTTAAAATACATATAAAGGAGACCTAGAATTTATAGAGTTTCAGGAAAATGAAATTCTTATTCTGTTACTACTGCTAAATATTCTTCTATACCCCACTCAACTTGAGAAATTTCTTTAACAGGGGAGGTTATACTGAAGTTATAAATCTCTACCCTAAATTTCAGGGGGAGAATACATAAGGATATAATATGTGAGATAAATAGATGTCTCTTTTTTAATGAAAAGATTATCTGATTTGATTGATCTGCCTACTAATTTTTGCTATTAACCTTTTTATTCTTAGGCAATAAGTAACAAGGACCAGCATAGCATATCATATACTTTATCTCGGGCCCAGACAGTAGTGGTCGAATATACTCATGACAGCAACACTGATATGTTTCAGGTATTGTAACATCTGAAATTTTTTTTCTTAACGTAAAAGTTAAAAATTTATTGTTGGTGGTTTTTGCTGTGGTCACATAAAGGATAATTGTATTTTAATAATATATTTCACTGAAATGTATATTGATTTCTAAACCTAATCTATAGAAATTTGTGTAACGTGGTTGAAAAAGGCTCTGGAATTAGAATTCCTGGTAAACATTACTTAGCCACTGCATGCCTCAGTTTCCTCCTCTGTAAAATACAAATAATAGAATCTCCTAAATGACTTTTAGGAGGCCTAGATGAGTTAGTACATGTCAAGTACTCAGAGCTATGCCAGGTACCTAGTAATCCCTTAGTAAATGTTAGCTATTATTGTCCAAAAAAAGAAATCAAGAAATACTCTGCACACATGTATGACTTTTTTTTTTGCCACTATTTCTTTCTTTTCCCTCAAGGCAACAAGAAGTTCAGTCAGTTTCTAACTATTCGTGTCATATACCGCATATAAAGTCAAACTTGTTTCTCAGCATATACTTGGTCAAAGCTACTGGTACAGTGAGTTTTCTTTCTCTCATTCTTTGTACTATCCGGTGCTGATATTTTTATAAACCAACAGATTATTAGGATAGTCAAGCCCAAAATCCTTTATTTTCTCCCTTAATTTTGGGCTCTCTAAAGCTTTGAGTTTTTTTTAAACAAACTTAAGTAGGGCATAGATTGCCTGATAATGATGTTCTTATAATTATTGTACCAGTAATTTTTCTATTTTTCCGTATTTTACAAGGCTAAATAAAGTCACATGAAAGGCCCAGAAATATATATAATTTTAATCAATAACAACATATTTCTTTAAAGTCACTCCGTCTACCCCAACCCTTTTAAATGGGTTGATGACATCTTTTTCTCCAATTAAATTAGAATGTGGGCGTTGGTTTATGTTTTCATTGCTTTTGCTAAAAATAAATAAATAATATCCTTCACGAAGATGAAGGTTTAGATCTAAGAAAAACCTAACACAAAGCTCTAGGAGAATTTTTCACATTTTACTGCACCCACAGCAGTTAAAATAAATGAGCTTAGCTTTTTTTAGAATCAAGATACTACCAAGATATTTGACTGTAGACTAGAATTTTAGCTTCAGAAAGTACCTTATTTTTATTTTGTATATGATGTTAACTGAAATCTTACGACTTTAAAGATTATAGAATTATTGGAGGGAAAAATTGGGGTTAAACCAGGCATCCTGAATTCTGGAACAATGTCCTCACCATTTAATGAATGCCCTTAAATAAGTTGTAACCTTTTTGGTTTTCTCATTTTTCATAAAGTGAAGAATTTTCCCCAGTATCATAAACTGATTATGCCCTTTCTGCGAGCATTTCTTTAGAAAATTAAAGCATTTCTGCATCAAAAGTGTGAAATCTATCAGAAACTACTTTATTTAATAAACTAGTCAGTCTTTGGGAACTTGTATTATAAACACTCTAGGATTGTCTACCCGCTAAACTAAATAAGAACATTGATTGTTCAAGCCATCAGGTATTCCTACTCCAACTCTGTGCATTGCTTGGCATTTTGAAGTCAATAAGGGAGATGTGAGTTAATTAAATGCCCAGGTGCTACACTGGCAGTCTTCAGAAGTACAGCTTTTTGAAGAAGAATGGAGAAAAGACTTACAGTACTGTCTTTTTTATCTAGATCTTTTTATCAGATTGAGTAGGAACAACCAGTAGAAAGCATTCTGGGAAAAGAGATGGCAAAGAAGTACACAGTGTGATAAAGGATTGGTGAATAAGCTATACTCAATAGCTACAGTATACTTTGTATACCAAAATAGAAGGAAGTTAGGCTGGACTGATAGATGAGAGACAAATCCTACGTCAGTTTCTAACTTTTATCAGAAAGAAGAACGTAAAAAGTTTGTATAAACTGTTAAGAGCCACTCAATTTCTCACGGGGTGGGGGAGAGTGACATTTTAAGATCTGTATTTTTAAAACTAATAATAGCAGTTAGGGGAATAATTGCTAAAGTTTATCCTAATGTGCAGTCCTTCCTATTTTGCTGTTATCCCAGTCCTGTAGCTTTTTCTCCTTATAGATACTTAAGATTTCTTCCTTTTCACTATCATTACCAATATTGCTTTGATGTCTTAAATCTTCCGCTCTAAGACCCAGATCAAATGGCAACTTTCTGGAACAATCTCTCTTCCCAAATAATTGCTGCTTCTGCTTGATTCTGACTATTACTCTTCAGTTGAATTCTTGGCTCTTTTGGCTCTTAAAGAGTCTTTTTATTTTTGGACATGTTTTTAGTTTCAAAGATCTGAGACCATTTTCTTTGGATATCATTTTGTCTTAAAAATAAAGAAGAGGGACATCTAGTTTTCTATTTGTTAACCAATCAGTTTCCCCCTAAAACTACACTAAATATAAAGACTTTATTCTTGGCCAGGTGTAGTGGCTCATCCTGTAATTCTAGCATTCTGGAAATTCCTGACGGGATGATGTCTTGAGGTCAGGAGTTTAAGACCAACCTGAGCAAGAGTGAAACCCCATCTCTACCACAGATAGAAAAAGTTAGCCAGGCTTCATGGCACACACCTTTAGTCCCAGTTACCCAGGAGGCTGAGGCAGGAGGATCTCTTGAACTTAGGAGTTTGGGTTTGCTGTGAGATATGATGACACTGTACTCTAACCACGACAACAGAGCAAGACTCTTATCTCCAAAAACACACACAAAAAAATTCGTATACTTCATGACTTCAAGATTGGACAAAAATACTAAAGAGTTTTATATAAAAGTGAGGCTCAACTATGTGAAGAATAACTTTTACAAGTCATTATCCCAGGCCAGGCACAATGGCTCACACCTATAATTCTAGCATTCTAGGAGGCAGAGGCAAATGGATTGCTTGAGCTCAGGAGTTTGAGACCAGCCTAAAAAAGAGTGAGACCCCATCTCTAAAAATAGCCAAGTGTTGTGGCAGGTGCCTGTAGTTCTAGCTACTCGGGAGGCTGAGGCAAGGGGATCACTTGAATCCAAGAGTTTGAGGTTGCTGTGAGCAATGATACCATGGCACTCTACTCAGGGTGACAAAATGAAACTGTCTTAAAAAAAAAAAGTCATTACCCCTTATTCTGCAGAGTCAGTACTTTAAAAAAGTCATTATCTTTATAGAGAGTTAGTATTTCTAGTCAGTATCCACATTCTTCATGAAGATGTTTTTAATTCTCGGGTTCCTCACCCATCCAGAACTCTTATCTGGGAACCTTATCTCTCTGAAAAGTGGCCAAGAACCAGGAATAAAATAGAAAGGACATCTACGCATGTAAAATATATGTCACTAAGTCCACGCACTGAATGAAATTCCTTTTCTGTGTACCCTAAAGAATCCCTAGGCTCTCACCAAGAACCTTTTAAACTATTCTTCTTTGAAGAGTTATTTGATTTCTCAACACATGGCAGAATAAGAGTAGCCAGTTAGAGAAGAGGCTTGTTGCTGGTAATAAGATGACCAAAATGAAGGATGATTGCTGGCAACCTGACAGAAAAGAAACAGGAAAATCTATGAAGCTTACATAAAACTTCAAAAAAAGGCCATGCAAAGCCCTTAACATTAATAATCACTGGTCTTATGTACCTCTTACAGCTGCTGAAGACATCACTGCACTTAAGCTAAGTATAGATGGTATTCATAGTGTAATGTCCTGCAGTCATCACAAAAGATTGACTTGTATATTCACTATATTTTCTTAAAGGTGGTAGAGTAATACATAGACATATGTATTGTAGACATATTTCCAGCCAAAAGGCTGCAGCCATCTTGAGATCTCACCCATCCTGAATTCTTCATTCCCTGAGAGTTTCATATATTGTTTTAAGTTCCCACTTAATTCTGTGTTCTGAGTGATTACACAACATCAGAGAAAGTCTGACAGATTAGTTTTCAAGGATATAGATCCCCCAGAGTTAAGTATGTTATGTCTGAGCTTTAGAAATTGTAGAAGCTTATGTTTTCTCCTTATTGTGTGCCTTTCTTGAATGGATTTTTCCACTGTGCTTTTTCAATAGGCTTATAGGTTTTTTTTTTTCCTCTTAGATTGGTCGGTCTACTGAAAGCCCCATTGATTTTGTGGTAACTGACACAGTTCCTGGAAGTCAAAGTAATTCTGATACACAGTCAGTACAAAGCACTATATCAAGATTTGCCTGTAGAATCATATGTGAGCGGAACCCACCCTTTACAGCACGGATTTATGCCGCAGGATTTGACTCATCAAAAAACATCTTTCTTGGGGTAAAAAACTTTTTTCCTAAAAGATACTTTTCTGTGTACCAGCTTTTATTTCCAAATTACAAATAAATGGAACCTTACTATATTATTTCTACTAGGAAAAGGCTGCCAAATGGAAGACATCAGATGGGCAGATGGATGGCTTGACCACTAATGGAGTTCTTGTGATGCATCCACGCAATGGATTCACAGAAGACTCCAAGCCTGGAATATGGAGAGAAATATCTGTATGTGGAAATGTATTTAGCCTGCGTGAAACCAGATCAGCTCAGCAGAGAGGAAAAATGGTAAGCACTAAATTGTATCTTCTTATTTAGATACAGTAAACACATAAGATGAAGGACTATATGATTTATGTATATTCCAAAAAACTTTTAAATCTGTTGTTGATAGTACTAAATGTAAGAATCAAATGCTGACTATCATGTTATACTAGAGAAGAGTATTTTAATGTTTCACTTAGTAAACTCTAAAAAGTTATTACTCTGCATATTATGTTAATATAGTTTAAAGTTTTCCTAAATTAAGCAGCATTCTGATCTTTCTACTTAAATCTGTGTATCGTTGATCATATCTTCCTAATTACAAATATTAGACATTGATTAGCCATAAGTCTAAAAAGAGATATTTGATTCAAGAGATATTTGATGTGTTTATTCTTGATTTTCAAGGATATACAGGAGTGCCAGAAAAATGTATACACATTTAAAGAGATGTTATTATCTATGTGTTACTTTTCAAAGTTGAATTGTGGTAGCAGTGTGTAGTATGACGTTTGCTCAAAAGATGGAATTAATCGGCTCGGCGCCTGTGGCTCGGGTGGCTGGGGCGCCGGCCACGTGCATCTAGGGTGGCGGATTCGAATCCAGCCCAGGCCTGCCGGGCAACGATGATGGCTGCAACCAAGAAAGTGGCCGGGCATTGTGGCGGGCACCTGTGGTCCTGGCTGCTTGGGAGGCGGAGGCAGGGGACTCGCTTGAGCCCGGGAGTTGGAGGTTGCTGTGAGCTGTGATGCCGCGGGACTCTACCCAGGGGACAGCCTGAGGCTCTGTCTCAAAAAAAAAAAAAAAAAAAAGATGGAATTAATCAAATGAATGTTAGCATCATTGTGTGACAGGCATGAGTAAGATAGCTTTTTCTTTTAAAATGTGCATGCGGTTTTTTTTTTGGCACCCTCTGTATTTTTCCTGCCTGCCATCAGAGTTTGATTATTTAGTGATAATCCTAGAAAATGTCATTTCTTGAGTAAAGAAGCATATAATACCAAAACTTACGTAAAATTTCAAAACAGTAGTGAATGCATTTTTTGATTCTTTCCTTCTGTAGGTGGAAATGGAAACCAATCAGTTACAAGATGGCTCGTTAATTGACCTCTGTGGTGCAACATTGCTGTGGCGTACTGCAGAAGGCCTTTCCCACACTCCCACAGTGAAGCATTTAGAAGCTTTAAGACAGGAAATCAATGCAGCACGACCTCAGTGCCCTGTAGGGTTCAACACACTAGCATTTCCTAGTATGAAGAGGAAAGATGTTGTAGATGAAAAACAACCATGGGTGTATCTAAACTGTGGCCACGTACACGGCTATCATAACTGGGGAAACAAAGAAGAACGTGATGGAAAAGATCGTGAATGTCCTATGTGTAGGTCTGTTGGTCCCTATGTTCCTCTGTGGCTTGGATGTGAAGCTGGATTTTATGTGGACGCCGGCCCTCCAACCCATGCGTTTAGCCCATGTGGGCATGTTTGTTCAGAAAAGACAACTGCCTATTGGTCCCAGATCCCACTTCCTCATGGTACTCATACTTTTCACGCAGCCTGTCCCTTTTGTGCACATCAGTTGGCTGGTGAACAAGGCTACATCAGACTTATTTTCCAAGGACCTCTAGACTAACAGACAGTTGTCCTCAAGGACTGCATTATAAATTTATAAGCTAAGTGAGTGGGTTTTCAAACCTGTTGTCCACATCACAGTTTTTTCTGCTCTGGTCATTTGCATTAAGATGAAGAATTTTTTAAAACATTTATAATAAACAGTTGCAATTTCTGAGTAAAAATCTGGGAAACTCAAGCAAAGGAATTTCTGAAAGTACCAGTCTTCTGAATTCTGAGTTTTGAAAATATATTTTGAGGAGAAAAAAATAGTCTAATTTGATGCCTTCATTTTAGTGTTTTTGAATCATCCATCCTCAGTATTGAAAAATTGTTTTGTATAACTGAGGGTACTGTTGGTTCAAACTATGTTAGTTTACTGTTTGTTGCAAACATTGTAAAATACAGCAACCTGTATATTAACTTTTTTCTATTTATCTTTATTATAGGAAATCTCTTAGAATGTTCTTGATAGAGTAGCATGGTAATGATGGTGTCACACTCTTGGTGTGAATGGTAGATTAGTGAGCACATAGCTCAAAGATTTGCAAAGTTAGGAAGGACAAGAGAGCCTCTCTCCCCCACCCCTCATCTAATATGGAATTTAGTAAATTAGGATATTTTATAAAACCAAATTCATATTACCATTGTGTAAGAAGTGTTTGTTTTTAACCACATTGAATTTAATCAGGAAATATTTTTTTCCTTAATGTTTCTCTCGATTGTAGTACTATAACAAAAACTTAATGCTAAGAAACATTTTATATGCTCCTTTGAATATGCAATTTAATCTAGATTATCTATTTTTCTCCCATGATAACTACTCTGTTTTTAGTATCAGCAACACTTGGCAAGTTTATTTTTTGGATATAAACTGTGGTTCATCTGTTCACTGTTTCTAGAAAAAAAAATCATTCCCATAAGAAAAAGCATAAATTAACAAGGAAGGAGAATGACTTGATTTGCTTTTAGAAAATGAAATGCTTAATTAATTAATCATTCTGTATTTGGTCTTATCCAGACTTTAGGAAATCTGGAGATACTACATATAAAGGATTATATGAAAAAAAAAACCCCTTTTTTTAACCTAGTAGACCAGCCTTAACTGTGGGCCTGAATCCTAAGGAGAGTTGCCACAGTGGACTCCAGTAAACAGCTGGTTGGAAGGTGAGCAACAATGACAGCAGAGTGGAAGGACTATACTGGCATGGTCTGTTTATTCTCTAATTTCAGTAAGTCCTTTGCTTTCTGAAGCAAAAACAAGTTTCTTCTCTCCTCTGACTTTTTAAAAAACGTAACACAAGAAGAGTATAGACAGTTGTACCACAAGAAAACTATAGACAGTTGCACTACATCAAACCCTTTTTTGACACTTGTAGAAACCGGTACACTTAGATTTAGACAGAAACATTTTTTTAACCTTTTGATTTGTTTTTTAGTTTGAAAAGTTATACAATACCCAATTGACCATAGCAAATTTTTGTATGTGGTAGCATAGCTTTAATTTATCTTATTACAATGCTGTTCTGAACTTCTTTTGGTTTTAAAAAAAGCAAAACTTATTGCTTAGAAGCCATGAACTGTTTTATTTTACTCCAGCTGTCAAAATTTCCTTGTTTTTGAAAATGATCATTTGGGTTCACTCAGGAAATGCATGTCAGGAAACTTGTATTATAAGTTTATTAGTTGTGATGTATCAGTAACTGCTGTTTACCCCTTTTTCAAAGAAATATAATTGATTTTGAATTTTTCTAGATTGTCACATCCTTTGTGACTAATGCAAGGAAATCAAGTCCTGTGTTGTATTTGTTCTAGTCATTTCTATTCAGGCTATATATTGTAGCTTAATTTTTATTTGCAATTAATTTATTCAAACTAAGTAAATACTTTTCAAAATAGATATTTGAATTTGTCTCTGTGAGTTCATTTTTGCACAACCAAGAATGGGAAATCAGGAGTGAAAATTGTAGACAAATCTCCACACTTCAAAATATTCATTTGAAATAGATGAAGAATTTTCATTTAATCGAATACTTTAAAGTCTCTGGTTCTCTTTGGAAAGCATCTCTTACTTATTAACAAAGGAGCTCTGGTAGTGGTTGAATAATTGAGGCTTTTTCTAAGTTAAGCCCTGACAGGGGAGTTGGCTCTTTGCAAGTTATAGTGCCTTGGTGACCATAAAAGTTTCATGTCCTTCCCAAAGTACCTGGATT
Source organism: Galagoides demidoff (assembly GCA_963574575.1). Taxonomy (NCBI): domain Eukaryota; kingdom Metazoa; phylum Chordata; class Mammalia; order Primates; family Galagidae; genus Galagoides; species Galagoides demidoff. Next base: position 3,886 of record CAUYQV010150741.1, on the reverse strand, counting down.
TCCTCTAGTATCTGGGAAGAACCTGGTTCATTTTCTCTCAAATTCAAGTGTTGAAAACTCAGGCAATTTAAATCATTAATCAGGATTTTTTGTTTAAGCACTTTGAATATTGCTTCTGTCATTTTGCTGATGCCTAATAGAATAATTTTACTTACTCATTTGTCTTAAGGGAATGTCAATATTCTGATCAAGAAAGGTAAAAAGTTGTATTTAGGTCTCTTGAATGTACTGTCAAGAAAGATAATCTTAATGGCTCTTTTATCAAAGCAAGCTTTGTATTTAAATATTCCTTAATTCATATAGAGAACTAAATTTCCCTTCATATGTTAGGGTTATGAAGCAAAACATTAGGGTAGACATTCAGATGCAGGAGTCTTTATCAGGTTATCCTCTCGCAGCTGTGGTTGCTTACTTCCCTCATATGAAAGTTGTCTAGTACATGTAAAGCAGGTTAGGAATAAATAATGTAAATAATTAATTACATCTAACATTTGAGTACTCCCACTCCACTCTTCCTTAGGATACCTCAGGAAGCATGAGTGATGTATGACTTGCTGACACAGACTGAGGATACCATCCATACGTCTTTAAGTTTATAAGATAAACATAATTCTAACACTTTGACCCCTCATCCCAATGGATCATCTTGTGCTACTCACTTTAGAGACCACACTGGTTAATAGATCAATGATACATTTTCTTTTCTTTTTTTTTTTTTTTTTTTTTGAGACAGAGCCTCAAGCTATCCCCCTGGGTAGAGTGCCATGGCATCACAGCTCACAGCAACCTCAACTCATGGGCTCAAGCGAGTCTCTTGCCTCAGCCTCCAAAGTAGCTGGGACTACAGGCACCCGCCACAACGCCTGGCCATTTTTTGGTTGCAGCCGTCATTGTTGTTTGGCGGGCCCAGGCTGATACATTTTCTTTATGTGCTAAGCATTGACCCTGTCACAAATCGGATTAGCAAAACTCTACATAACTGAACTCTATTACTTATCCACCCCCCCACCTTCAGAATTACTCTAAGTATTCTCTAATGCTTTGTTCTCAAATTTTACTCATTCTTCCAACAAATGTTTGTATGCCCACTATGTACCAGGCCCTGTCCTAAAGAGAGTGACGTAGCAGAGAAAGGAAAAATAAGATCCCTGTCTTCATGATGTTTGTGTTCTGGTAGGAAAGATAGAAAAAGAGCAGAAAAAAGTTTAAAAATACATGAGGGGACATATGCTAAGGGGACAAATAAAGCAGGAAAGAGATACAAACTATGAGCGGGAGGGGTAGTGTTGGCAGTATCAAGTAGGGCCAGGGAAAGCCCCCTGGGGAAGATGGTATTCGAGTAAAAGTTCTGAAGGCTCAGAAGGGAAAAGCACACGCGCTACTTAGGAGAAGAACATTTAGGCAATGGAAACACCATTGCAAAGGCCTTGAAATAACAGCGTGCCTGGAATAGCTCTATAATAGCAAAGAGGCCAGTGTGTGGTCAAGTGGCATGAAAAGGGGGAGAGTAAAAAAAAATAAAATGACAGGTTAAGTGGGAGCTGGGGATGAAACTAGATTATGGAGGATCCCCTGGGACTGTTGGGTTTTATTCTGAGTGAGGTAGGGACCATTGTTGAGTTTTGAGCAGAAGAGTAACATGATCTGACATAATTTACTGGGATCAAAATAGACTGAAGGTGGGATCAAGGAATTGCAGTGATCCTGGAAGTGAATTATGGTGGCTTGGATCAAGATAGTGGCAGTGAGGGTGGTTTGAAAAATGGCGAGATTCTGAATTATTAAGGGCAGAGCTGATCGCATTTAGTAGTAAATCATATATGAAAGAAGAAAGAGGAGTCAAGGATAAGTTGGCTCAGTCAAGATCAGTGAAGATTATGAGAATAGCCGTTTAGGGGGGGAGAGGTGTACTAGTGGTGAAATCAAGAACTTAAAAGTCTTAGACATTAGACTGAGGCTCCTATTAGATGAGATACTTGCCAAAGATAGGATGTCTCCACTTTTTCTCTTAACTGCAGTCAAAGGTCTGAGCCATTATGATCAGTGTTTTCTATATACCCCATATCAGTTGAGAAACAAAAAAGTATTCCTCCTGATTAATGGTGAACTTGCTTTCATTGAAACAGATTTGGGACACCTCATGTTTCTCTCTTTGCTTTGGCTAACCTCTGAGGAAAGACACACTCTTGTTTTCAACTAGAGTAATTTCCTTTAGCCAAGTACTCTGATACATTTTTTCATCTTCCTCACCCATGAACCTTTTTACTTGGCTCTTGCCTTGTTTTTTAAAAACAAAAAATGTCTTCAGGTTTTTTTTGAATCTTACTATTCTGATGCTTCAAATCCTTTTTGGCAATGGCAGAGTGTAAGTTGTGTTTTGTTCCTAAAGTTTTTGTTTATTCAAATATGGAAAACAGAATTCTTGAACTCTATTTTATAGTCCAGATTTTAATCTCCAGTTTCCCTGAAGGAAATGCACCTATGTTTGATAATTTCCAACAGAAAATTGAGTAAGATCGAAAGAGTTCCCCAAATAATCATCATAAAGAATCATATTCAAACATTGTGCCAGGGATGTGATAGTAAGGCTGGGTTCTTTAGGTTGACACTAGATTGTAAACCCAGCTATGTATGTCAGAGTTAAAAGCACAGCATAAAATCAACTTCTTTCGACTAACATTTGAGTGTTTGTTATGTTCCAAGAACTGTTTTATATACACCAGACTAAGAATATTACTGATTATTTAAAACAACCCTAGGACCAGCCACAGCAATGTAACTTGCCCAAGGTACATATGGCTCATAACTGGAGGACTTAGAATTAGAACCTTGTAAGTCTCACCCAATTTGTGTGTGCACAGCCACCACTTTTAGCTTTGCTGTTTTAATGCTAGAACACATTGAAGGAATTTTTTTGCAAGTTAGTAAGTAAGTATCACTGTCCCTGGCACATGGTAGATGCTCAAAACCTATTTGTTGGATGACAGGAGAAAACAGAACTCTGAACCTGTAAGCTACCAAAATACCCTGAATAGGAGCATTCACAAAAAGAGTCAAAGTTCAGGTTACAGAAGCAAATTTATTTGATCAGAAAACGTGTCTTCATTCACTGAAAAAGAAGAGAAAAGGTGGAAATACTGTAATAAGTGGCATTAACTAGAAGGTAGACAGGGCAACAAGAAAAAAACCCATGGATGGTGCTAGAAAAGAACAGAAAGGAGATAAGAAATATCAGGTATATTTCCTGGAGATAAGAAATATCAGGTATAGCCAAAAACCAATCCTCTTGCCTCAGCCTCTCGAGTAGCTAGAGGAACTAGAGGTGCCCACCACAATGCCCAGCTGATATTTCTATTTTTAGTAGAGGTGGGGGTCTCAGTCTCACTCAGCTGGTCTTGAACTCCTCTAAGCTCCAGTAATTTGCCCACCTTGGCCTCCCAGTGTGCTACAACTACAGATGTGAGCCACTGTACTGGCCAACATTCAAGTTTTTGAGAACCTATTATTGAGGAGGAAAGGCACAAAAGTTACCCAATACTGAAAGGGAGAATCAAGGATACCTACCTTAGATGTTCCTGATATTGTTTTATATTATTTTATAACTATTAATAAAAAATAAAATATAAATTAGAGAGCATCTTGGCTATCAAGTTATATAAGAAGAAGTGAAGGCCTACATGAAGTGATTATTGATTGACAGATCTGATATTAGAACTTCAGTCTATCCTAATACTCTTTTTCCTTTTTTTTTTTATTAAATGATAGCTGTGTACATTAATGCAAACATGGGGTACAGTGTAGTGTTTTCATATACAATTTGAAATATTTTCATCAAACTGGTTAACATAGACTTTATGTCATTTACTTAGTTATTGTGTTAAAACAT
>CAUYQV010150739.1:0-16191 GCA_963574575.1 Galagoides demidoff | reverse complement strand
CCCTGAAGGGAGGGGAGCATGATGGGACATGTCTGACCTCCTTTCTCATAGTCAACAACTCAGTTTTAGGGTATCCCTTTTGGCAGTCAGCTGGGTGGAAAATTTAAAGAGATTTTGTTTTAAAAACCAACCAAATCCTATTTTTTTTTTTTTTTTTTTGAGACAGAGCCTCAAGCCATCCCCGTGGGTAGAGTGCCATGGCATCACAGCTCATAGCAACCTCCAACTCCTGGGCTCAAGCGAGTCTCCTGCCTCCGCCTCCCAAGTAGCTGGAACCACAGGCATCCGCCACAATGCCTGTCCATTTTTTGGTTGCAGCCATCATTGTTGTTTGGCGGGCCCGGGCTGGGGATTCGAACCCGCCTTAGTCAATTGAGCCACAGGTGCCGAGCCAAGTGCTATATTTTAATGAATCTCAAGTAATGAAAAATTAGAACAATGCTTCTCAGGAAATATCAATGTCTTCATTTTGTATTTTTTGCATGTCCTTATTTCTTTCTTTCTTTTTTTTTTTTTTTTTTGCAGAAAAGACTTAATCAGTTAAAATGTCACTGAATGGATCATAACTCAATTCTCTAATCAGACAAATAGTACCCTCCATTTGGCACACCCATTGCCTGCAAAGTATTTATAAGACTAAGCACTTTTACAATTTTGTACAGACATTTGAAAACAGCTCTGATTGCTAATAATTCTCCACAATATATATCAGACAAGGAGGAGTTTCAACTCCTAAGCTTTAGCTATTTTTTCAATTGCCTTTGTGCTACAGAACTCCACCTTAAATTGCTTTTAAAGTAGAAAATATAAACCATCTCCCTCACACATTTCAAAAGAAAGTTAGAGTTATAGTTCCTAAAAAGAGAAAAATGACCAGGGAGCTGTTATCAGGTCTGTGTAGTCTGTCCAAGGGAACACGCTTTGAAAAGTTCTGTTGTCCTGGGGGGGTGGGGGTGTCTGGGTTTTCTTTCTTTTAACTAGCAGGATCTGTGGTACAAGTGTTTTGAGAAAGTTAGGTTCAGTCTCTGCTGCCATAAATATGTTTGTGTGGTATTTGGAGGTCCTATAAAGGGCAAGACTAAATTATAAAATGAGGTGAAATGTAATAGCTAGAGCAGTGCTCAGTCTTCAATGGCTAGGATCCAATTTTCCAAAGTTACTATTGCTTTCAAAGTATGATTCATGCAAATGATCCTCCTTGAGTTCAGAAAGTAAATTAGATAATCATTTCATAAATTTTATGCATTCACATTTTATCCATGGAAATATTATCACCATAGTGGTTTAGAACAGTGCCTAAATGATGTCCCTTTCATTAGTTCAATTCAGTGCTGAGTTCTCTAGTCATAGACTTAATCCAGATCTCAGAGAATCAAGAATAGACAATAATGTAGGTGGACGATGCAAACTTACTAATTATTTGGTTAGGAGGAATGCAGCTAAAATTGTACCCATAAAGGAAAACACTAACTGGTAGGGGGTATGTGCTCCGTAAGTGTTTATTTAATAAACAGAGAACACATATTAAACAATAGAAAGTTAATCTTTACATTGAACACCTCTAATTTCAGAGACATAATTAGATATAATCACTGTTTCTTAATGTGTTGAAATTATATTGTTAAGTAAACTGTCTTTGGACCTCAGAATCTTGGAGTTAAGAAAAGATGTAAGGAAAAGTTTAAAGAGATTACTTCTGCCTGCCGAGAGCAGACAGGTACCCTTCGTAGAAGAGGTGATATCAGAGCTAACGCTCACAGGATTAGAAGGGAGGTTCAGAGTCATTCCAGACAGGAGAAAGAGTATATTCGAAGGAATGGAAGTTGTGGGAAAACATGTCTCATGCAGAGTCTTATGAAGAATTCAAAACTGTGTGTTCTAAAGTCTAAAGTTTGGAGTGAGAAGAGCAGAGAATGAAAGGGAACAGAAGCTCTCTGTAGATTTTGGCTAGTAGATGAACAACATGCCCACACTAGAAAAAAAATTAAATTCAAGTTGGGGGGAGCAAGGGAGGACAGTGGAGGGGAGATAGGCTTGATAAGGGCGTATGGTGCACCTCCTAGGTGAAGGGCTCAACTACAACCTGGACTTTACCTAACAAATGCAAACAATGTTACCTAATTCTTTGTCCCATATTTTAATCTGAAATTAAAAAAATAATAATAATAACAAAGGAAAAGCTTAAAATTCTGTTGTAAGAACCAGAATAATGAATCGTAGCAATAGATTTCAGGATAGGACTTGGCATGGTCATGTATCTTTTTGAAGGGAATCTTGACAGCAAGTGGAAGATAAGTGAGAAGGAGTTGGAGATGGGAGAGTCACATATGGGGCATCCTCTGTTGTTGTATAAATTCACTGCAGCGGATTCCATGCAGTGCTCTCCCTGGTTGCATACAGTATACTGTCAGAAGTACATGAAAGATTAATGTTTAAGACCCGAATTCAAATGTGAACACCATTTCTTTGTATCACATCTCTTTCCAGAATAGAATTTCTAGAACAGACAAACTTGGGCAATTTTATTTCATGACAACATATCATTTACAAGTTGTGCTTGAAGAAAGGAAAAACCAAGTTGCAAGTGAATGTCCCTAACAGTAAAGTATAGAAAATTTGGAGGGAAAGGCTATGCACAGAGGCCTGAGCTGGGAGCAGACAAATAACAGAATTGGGATAAATATGTGCAAAAATTTAAAATTTTCAAAATTGACCAGGCACAGTGGCTCATGCTTATAATCACAGCACTTTGGGAGGCTGAGGTGGTAGGATCACTTGAGGCCAGGAGCTTGAGACATCCTGGTAACACAGACTTTGGTCTCTGAAAGCAAACAAACAAACAAAAATCTGATCTCCAGCCTCCAGCTGGGCTGAGAGAACTGTATCAAAAACAAAACAAAACAAAACAGCAAACCAAGATTGCAAGTTCTTTTTACTAAGTACTTTCAAATTAGATGATGTGGGAATATTAGGTACCTGAGTTGTCTATACTCTTCTAATAAATATATTGACTTTCAAATACTCACAAAATTCAAATGCACACAGGATTTAAAGCATGTTACGCATGAATTTCCTGAATTTAGAAATGTACCTGGTACCAGCTTTATAAATTAATGAAGACCATAAATTTGATAGAAAGAATGGTTTTTCACAAGCATTATGGGGTGAGGACCTCCTTGACCTGTCTCTTATGAAATTCTCATTTGGATTGAGGGTTTGATTGATAATGGATCTTTTTTCTTTTTTTTGAGATGGAATCTCACTATGTCGTCCTGGGTAGAGTGCTATGGAATCACAGCTCACAGCAACTTCCAACTCTTGGGCTTAAGCGATTCTCCTGCCTCAGCTTCCTGAGTACCTGGACTACAGGCACCCACCATAATGCCCGACTATTTTTTGGTTATAATTGTCATTGTTGTTTGGCAGGCCTGGCTGGGTTTGAACCTGCCAGCTCTGGTGTATGTGGCTGGCGCCCTAGCCGCCCAGCCAGATAATTGATCTTTTTAATGTTTTAGGTGGGGATATCCTCTTAAGCAAAAAATACTCTACTGCTTAGAATAAAACAGGCTCAATCTATGTGCCTTATAGAATAAATCCTGAGGATTGGACTGAATCTTTTGAAATGATTTTAGTTTTCTGTGCTTTAAATTTTGTGTGAGTTTTTAAATGATATAATGTCTTTTCCTGTCCAGTAAGAACTATTGGCATATTTTGTTTGAATATTTTAATTCCTTTTTTTTTTTTTTTTTTTTTTTTTGAGACAGAGTCTCAAGCTGTTTCCCTGGTTAGAGTGCCATGGCATCATCATAGCTCGCAGCAACCTCCAACTCCTGGGCTCAAGTAATCTTCTTGCCTCAGTTTTTCTATTTTTAGTTGAGATGGCATCTTGGTCTTTCTCAGGCTGGTCTTGAACTCATGGGCTCAAGCAATCCACCCACCTTGACCTTCCAGAGCGCTAGGATTACAGTTGTGAGCCACCACATCTGGACTGAGTATTTCAATTCTTAATCTGAGAAAACATTGAGTCCACTTCTTGAGTCTGGTAAGGAAAAAAATATACAAACCCCACTACCAAAAAGGATTCAATTCCCAAATAAATATCCTAGAAACATGTTTAGCTCTATTGCATGAATACATCAGGGAACAGTTGAAAAGTACATACATATCCATAATGTGGCTAACAAATAAATGGATTATAGTATAGTCATATAATAAAATCCCAAAATGAATTAACTAGATCTACGTGTAACATATATAAATATCAAAAACAGAACTTCTAGTGAAAAAAGCAATGTGTAAAATTTAATGTACAGAATGAAGTCAATTTCAAGTCTGTATAAAGTCCCAAACAAAAATAATATAGGACATGGATCCCTATAAAAACATATATTTGGAGGACACACTTATTTACTTCATAGTAATGGTTATCCCTTCGGAGGGAGAGAAAAAATTATGATAAAGAGAAAGAATATTAAATGTTTATCTGTTAAAGTAAAAGTGATCAGAAAACATAATTTAAGATGAAGAAATATGTCAAATATCTATGGTGTAGATGTGTCAGGATAGCATTTTCTTATACTTTTTTTCTATGCTTTTAAGTATTTTGTAATAGAATAGTTGAATCCACACTAATGAATCACGAACAGCATTTCAACTAATGAAACAGAATTTCTACTCATTAATTTTTAACATATTCAAATAGCCAAATTGAATGCTCTGTTATAAAAACCACCAGAGTAATACATATTTTAGCATATTTGGTCCAACAGTTACACATTAATTGTTTCAGTGTTTACTGATCCTCTCTCCGCATTTTATAGAAGGCCATTGGGAATTCCAAGAGTCCAACTATATTCTCGGAGTAAATAAATTCATTATAAATTAAAAAAATAGTGACAGGCATTTTTGACTCAGTTAAAAAATTCAACTGCTGAGTCAGTTCCTTACAAATTCAGACCAAAAAAAAAAAAAAAGTGAGTTTCTAAAGCAGACAATTTGTAAAGCAGCTAACATTTAAAATCACAATACACAGATACATCATATGTAGATTGATCCTTGTTTTTATATGTTTGTTATTTGTTTTGGCCCCAAGAAGCAAAATCTTGCCTGAGCCAAATCAGTCAACTTTTATTCCTGACAAGGTTCAACAGGAACAAACTATGCTGATACATGATAATCAAATAATTACTGTTTGCAATTAATCTGGTCTCTGATGACATTAAAATTGAATGACATTTAAGTGGATAGACACAAGAATACTGCAGGAGCTTTTCTCTGCCAAAAATAGGCTCACCTATAGTGAGTTGACACAGGTGAGGGAGGTCCACAGACCTAAATAATGGCTTTTTGGAGGAGTTAATAGGAATTAAACAGTTATTGATTTATTGATAATTAGGCACTAGTAACCATTGCATGTGTAAAGAAGCATTGAGAACAGCCAAAGTCACTTAGAAAGTCCATGACCTATATTTTGTCAGAGGCCTATCAGATACAACAATACAAATTATATCAAATTCTGAAGTAAAATAAGCCTGTAGCTGAAAGATCAGGTCTTCTGGATCTCTCCCTTTCCATTTTTGTATAAAACACTTTTTACTTTAAAATATGCAAACTAATATATCCCCTCTGAGCTAAATTAGTAAATAAAGATAAGCTTAAAAAAATGAGAATGAAGACAACAATATAATCTGGAAATATAGACAAATGAAAATCTATAGCCAGTAAATGAAATTATTGACGGGAATTACCCAAGTATCTTAGATAATCCAAGTTGTACAGATGTAACCATGGTAGTATGGAAACTAGCAAGAGCTTATATACATATGTCTACATTAGAAGAGCAGCAACTTATGTGTATTTAAAGAATGTAATGGGGGCGACGCCTGTGGCTCAAAGGAGTAGGGCGCAGGCCCCATATGCCAGAGGTGGCAGGTTCAAACCCAGGCCCGGCCAAAAACGGCAAAAAAAAAAAGTATGTAATGTAAGTGCATATTTATACCCACAGACACATATGAAAAAATGAACAAAGGATATCATGATTATCCAATTGTTATTTTAATGTAAAATCAGCTCACTTAAGCTCAGTGCCTATAGCACAGTGGTTACAGCAGCAGCTGCATGCATCGAGGCCGGAGACTTCAAACCCATTCCGGGTCAGCTGAACAACAACAACTGCAACAAAAAAAAAAGCCTAGTCGGGCGTTGTGGTGGGCACCTGTAGTCCCAGGTACTTGGGAGGCTGAGGTAAGAGAATCACTTAAGCCCAAGAGTTTGAGGTTACTTGTGAGCTGTGACGCCATTGCACTCTACCAAAGGGGACATAGTGAGAGTCTGTCTCAAAAACAAAAGAAAACAACAACAAAAAATCAGTTCACTTAAACAAATAATTAAATTGAAAAGAAATTAATTAAATTTGAAGACCTCTTAAAATCAAACATTTAAAAATAGCAATAACAAATTCTTTATCTACATTAAAAAATATTAAAATATACTATTGAATTGAAGTGTGCATGTTTGAGAACATGAAAATGTTACTTTAACTGAATTAGTGTCATACATGGTCAATGGAAAAACGTCCTTTTTGGTGGTTAAGGAAGAATCATGCTGTGGCTTTCCTTCTGCTAATATCTATGTGGAAAAATAAACAAAAAACACTTTGGAAAAGAAGTCAGAAGTTACTCAAGCTGGTCGACTGTACTTAGATTAATAAACACACACTAAATCACACAAATGCTTTCATTTTACATAAATTAATTTTATGGCCCTAACATTTCATATTATTTTATAGATTATTTAATTACTAGTATGCGATAGATAATGTTCAACCATAAATACTGGAGAAACTAATTTACTAAGTAGGGAAAGAATGTGTACAAATATTCATATATATTGACGTGTTACATATATTATATATTATAAATAAATTTAGAACAATAAAATATGTGCTGAAAAATACAAGTACTGATTTACAGTACCAGTGTTATGATAAACTAGTGTTAGGCTAACGGTCTCTGGAATATAGTTTTACTTTGCAATCAGAAGTTCTTTGCACTTCTTATAATTTCTTTCTTCACAGTAACTTGTCCCTGAAATTTACATATTTTTCTATACAGCTCTTCCTCACACAACAAAAACAAATCTCACAGATGAATTTCAGTTTAAGTGAAAATGTTTATAGAAATGGAAAAGTTACAAAGTTTATAAAATACGCTTTGCAGTTGATAATTGAGACTGAGGCAATCAAGTCAAGATTCATAGAGGAAAATAATAAATTTTATTCCTAAATTATTACAACCTACACTGCTTCTAGGATAGAGGGTCTCTGGCCCTGCCTTCTGTTTGAAAGAGCAAACTCGTGGGGCTATTGCAAGGTCGCTATTCTTGTGGACAGAAGCAAAGAATGTATTGAAACTTTTTCAAAATGTCTAATATGATTAACGTTGTAATAATCTGGGCAAAATGTCAACACATACACAGTCAATAATATTTCCTAAGGAAGATGTCAGTCTTTGTATCTTGGAGGCTTTTTTCTGTTTTGTTTTCCCCTGAGGATGTCAGTGTGTCCTGCCCTGAAATGATGTCTGGCCCAAGTCACTAAACTAGTTCTAGGACCCGCTCAGAGTTTTTCATGTGGCTTCACACAGGGAATAAAGCTACTTTGAGCTTGTCTCTCTTTATTCATCAAGAAGAAATTAGTAGGTTTCTTTCTGCTTTATGTAAACATGATCCAGGGTGTGGATATTCTTCATAGTGTGAATCTCAGAAGGAATTCCATGGCAATGCACTAACAGTAGGAACATGTTAAAATACGCTATTGTGCTTTCTATTTCAATAGATATGTGATTCCACAACTCTCATGCATTATATCCAATTCCACGTTATCACAGTTTTAGGAAAAAAGAATGATTAAATTTTCACTAATATGGTTCTCATCTGTATTAAATGAACTATGATCTTAAAGGAGACATGACCATCATTTCATCCATCTCCTTGTAAAACAAAACAAACGCTGTTTAACTGAAAACGATGTCCCATAGAACATATAAAATAGTGAATGTGAAAATATTCTGAAAAAGTATAAAACACAATCCAAGTTACAGTAATGGGATCATAATGTTACAGTATCTTGGTCAACGTTCCCAAGTAATTATGATCAGAATTAATCCATCAGTGTCACCAAATCGTACATGATGCCAAAACATGAGGTTTTTCTACATCTATTTATAAACATCCAGATGTTTGATGTTATTCAGGACATTATTATTTTAACGAAATAATATGGATATGTTGGCAATATTGGCAATCTTAGTCAAAGCTGAGCCTGTGTTTTATCCCTTAATGTGGTTCAGATGTTTCCAAGTGTTAACACGTTCCCTGAATTACACTCATGTAGTTAATGAAAATATTATGATGCCATAAATATAGCAGGTCAAGCTAGCATCATCCTTTCCTCACCCCTTTTTACAAATCAAGAGTGGTGACGTACAACCACTAGTTCTAACATGTTTACCGATGTGCAAAGGGTGGATTCTGGTATAGTCAGTTTACATCCTAGCATGCAGCACTTGGTTTAATGCCCCAGCCTGAGTAGATTTCTTGTTTTGAATCGCTAGAGATAGTATGAAAAGTTTCTTTGTTGAGTTTTAGTTTTTCTTGGCTTTCAGTAACTCAGCATGAGAGGTATAAGATTTGGCACTCTATATCTTAGCTGTCATTTGGAAATTGCAGAGGTGGATTCTCTTCTCAACGTTTAGACTTCTTAATTCAAACCATACTATATTCCCTGAGCACTGATGCCTTATCCTCCTGAAGGAATAATTAATTCCCAAATCTCACCTCGTTCACCATATCACCTGTACACACTTGCGGCTACTAATAGTGTTTTCAATAACAGCATTATGGATATCCTTAAAGTGCCAGTGAATCCTACTAACAATCTACTGTATGACTAGAAATCTCATAGGTGTCTTTTATTATTATTATTATTATTATTATTATTATTATTATTATTATTATTACTGCAGTTTTGGACAGGGCCGGTATGAACCTGCCACCCCCAGTATACAGGGCCTGAGCCCTACTCTTTGAGCCACAGGCGCCGCCCCTGGGTGTCTTTTATTTAAAATGAATCCAAATCAATCTGGACACTAAGTCTTTACAACATGATGCATTGTTTCTTTGTCAGGAAATCATTAGCATTCATAAGAATATAGTCCTTTATCCATTGTATATCAAAGTACGTATCCCCAACAAATTTGCTAGTAACTTCCATATAAAGAAATGTATTAAAGCAACCACAAGAAATAAGAGACAAAAATAGCCTCCTAATTTTAGTGAAGAATGTCTCTACTACTAAATTTTTCTTCTACAAAGACATCTCTTGTACTATCACAATTTCACAAGGGTGTACAAATATTCACCCTGTGACATTTTATTTTATCTTATTATAAATAATAATAAAGTGTTCTGTACAAATTCACAAGTCATAATTACAGAACTTGAAACAATTTTCATGCAAGGACCACCTCTGAGAATCCAGGACATAGAATCAAGGGAGAAAATGTCATAGAGTGGCACAGTCCGCCACTCTGCAAGTTTGTGCTGTGCCCTCACCTTTACTTCTCACATCAAATGTTTGTGTTGAAACTAATGCACATGTGACAATATGTGCCTTTGGTAACTGGCTTCTTTGGTTCCACATTAGTTTGAAGATATGTATGACCACAGTTTGCCCATTCTCGTTGCTGTAGAGTATTCCAATACAAGAACATACCATCACTGATTTGTCTATTCAGTTGCTGATGGAAATTTGGGTGGTTTTCAATTTGTGAATATTATAAAATTGCTATTATGAACGCTTGAGCACCTGTCTTGTGTAAACATGGATACATGTAAAAACAGGGGAATATTTTGAACACATATATGTGTCGGTGGTAAGAATTAGGGTAGGCACGTATTTAGCTTTAGTGGATATGCTAAAGAGTTTTTCAAACAATTTTACCAGTTTCCCTCAACAACTTATACAACAACAAAGCAGAACATCTGAAAGGATAGAGAAGAATTCTCAACATTGAACTAAAAATAATTACAGAAAGGTTAGCAGGAAAATTTAGCTTGTTAGAAACTAAGCAATAGCTCAGAGTCTTAAATAATTTTTTTAAAGTCAAATGAAAATGCAACATATGTAAAGCAACGTGAGAGGGATGTGTTCAGCACTAAATCAATAATCTAAGCTCCCAACACAGAAACCTAGAAAAGAAAGAGCAAAATAGAATGAAAGCAAACAAAAGAAAGGGAACAAGATACACAGAAGGAAATCAATGAAATTTAAAAACAAGCAAAACAAAAAACGCTAAAGAAAATTAGTCTCAACGAATCCCCAATAATAAAAAAAAAATAAAATTAGTGAAATAATGAGCTGTTTTTTTCAAAAACCATAAGTTAAGTTGACAAAACTTTAGCATGATTGACCAAATAAGATACAAATTACCAACATCAGGAATTAAATAGGAGATGCAACTTCAGATTCTCCATATAAATTTGATAACTTAGACAAAAGAGATCAATTAATCAAAACACAATTGACTATAACTGATTTAATATTAAATTAGCCATTTTATTAGCCCTAAAAATAGTAAGGACAGTGGATCTGGCAGATGGTAAAAACTTAATCTTTTCTTCTAGGTTATCCAATTTGTTGGTAGTGAAAATGTTCTGAACCTTGAATATAACCTTGACTATATCAACACCACTACCTCTACTGGACCACATTTCTGCAAAAGATTACCATTGAGGAAAAGCAAATAAAAGGTAAATGGATTTCTCTATAGTGTTTCTTTCAACAGCAGGTGGATTGGCAATTATCTCAAAATAAAGTTTAATTTCAAAAATTGTTCACTGTCAGTCTTATGGTTGCTTCTCTATAAGAATGATGAATGTGTCTTCATTTAGTTTTATGTTTTAGATTCTTTTAACATTTTCTTTTCATCTTTGGTTACAAGTAGTCTTATAATGTTTGTAGATCTCTTTTGCATTGCCTGAATTCTTTGGGATATTTTAGGCTATTTTGAATTTGAGGAGGGGTATTTTTCTTCAGTTTCCTTCTATTTTACAGCATTGTTCCTGCCCCACTTTGTCTTCCCTTTTTGGGATTCCCAAACACGTATTTAGATCTTTTCAATCACTCCATATGTATCCTCTGTTTTGCAATTTTTTCACCTACCTTTCTCTGTCTGGTTCCAATATCTGCTTTAGTCTGTATATTTCCTGTGGACCTATCTTCAGCTCATTAAGAGTTATTTTTCTGTTTCTAAAATGCCATTAGCCACCTTCAGTTTTTTAATGTTATTGTATCATTTGGTTCTAGTATATCCATTTGTTTACTTTTTATACACTCCATATATGGTAAAATCATCCATATTTGTACCTGCTTGACCATATTTCTTCCTATATTTTTGATCATGTTAATTACAAGTTAATTACCATAATCAATATCTGAATCACCTGTTTCTATTCCTATTATACACTTTCCCTAAAAATTATGAGGGAAAGGGTTTTTTTCCCTTTGGTAATTTTTTTCTTTCTTTTTTTTTTTTTCTTTTAGATATAGAGTCTCACTTTATCACCCTTGGTAGAGTGCTGTGGTGTGACAGCTCACAGCAACCTCCACCTCTTGGACTTAGGTGATTCTCTTGCCTCAGTCTCCAGAGTAGCTGGAACTACAGGTGTCCACCACAATGCCTGGCTATTTTTTGTTGCAGTTTGGCCAGGGCCGGGTTTGAACCCACCATCCTCGGTGTATGGAGCTGGCTCTCTACTCACTGAGCCATAGGCGCCACCCCTTGGTAATTTTTTTAATACTAAGCATAATGTAGAAAAAAATTATAGACACTCTGGATGATTTTTCTTCATAGAGAGGTCATTCTTTCCGTCACCAGAAAGATAGAGTGAGTCTGATCATCTTGATGTAATTAGAAGCTAAGCTGAATTGAGGCTGGGATGCTGATTTAGCAAATTTTTATATACTCCAAATTACCCTGCTTACAGAATTCTAGCTGAGAATCAGAGTATTATATACAGGGAATCCTAACCCTGACAGCGTCTGAACACTAATCACTGTCTCCTCAAAATCTTAATACCATGAAACTTTTCTTTTGAAACCTTTCTTGTTCTATTTGACTTTGAACTCTGATGTTTCCAAAATAGGGTAGTGTCACGAGGAAAGAGTTTGTCAGAGCTTTCAGCTCAGATTTCTTTCCCTTTTTACCAGGATTCCAGATCTCAAGGATCAAAATCTGTCTCTGCCTCCCTACCAAGTTCTCTCATACCAAGATTCTCAGGATATTTCTAAGAAAAAACAGGGAGTCTCAACATAGAAAATTTCTCTGGAGTTCCAAACTCTCTCTCAAGCAAGAACCACCCAGAAAAGATTTCAAGTGAATGATCATTTAGTTTCTATTTCAATATGTACCGTAAGGGAATTGTCTATTGAAAATGCATTGGTTTATATTATAGAATGTTATATGGATAAAAAAAAATGTTGACATTGGTACGGTCCTTTGGAACACTTTCAAACTTCATCCCAATGTGGAAAATAATCTATGATGTCCCCCCAGGCACTTTACAAATCTGATTTGGTCTTAATCCTACACTGAATAAAACCACACTGGCATATTATTAGTTTTAGGGTATAGTGTGACAGTCATCATCTTTCAGCTATCAGGTGGTTTGGGCCCTTTTGTTTCTTTTTAAGCTTTTCAATCTTCTCCCTGTGTTTGCTGTCTTCACCGGCCTAATTTCATTCTCTGATGGGAGCAGCCTTCTTTTTCATCTCAAGGACTTTATCCACTCCATCTGTTCTAACGTCAGGGCACACCTGACATACGCCTATGGTAGAGCCAACTCACGTTAACCTTCAGTTTATCTCTCTGGCCTTCTGAGGATGTATGTTAGTCTTTTGTCACAACTCACTTCATAGCACGATGTATTTTCCTTATAGCTTTTGTCAACATTATCATTTGACATTGAGTTTAACCACTATTTGACTAATTTCTGTCTGCCTCACTCTAAGATATACACCATCATTAGCTATAATGTAAGTGGACCTCGTCCAGTGAATTGAAGGTCTGAGTAGTACAAAAGAGCTCACTTGCCTATTTGTAAATTCCTCCTGCCTGATTGACTTGGGATGGGAGATTAGTCTTTTTTATCTTCAGACTCAAGGCTGAAAAGTCAACTCTCTTGGGTCTCAAGCCTGCCAGCTTTCAGACTGAACGTAGAACACTGACCCTCTGAGTTCTCATTTTGCCAACTATAGGTCTTGGAACTTCACAGCCTCCATTATAACGTGAGATAGTACTAATACTAAATTCACCAATTTTCTATATTTATAACTACATATATTTCCTATAGCTTATGTTTCTCTGATTACTACAACCCTTTCTCTCTTAAGAATAATTAGCCAATAGAAAAACAACTACACACTCACACAAGAGAAAAACACTAGTATAGTCAAGTGAAAGGAGAGGAGAGAGGGTCGGAGGGAGGGGGATTGGTGAGCTCTCACCTAATGTGTATAATGTAAGAGTATATAGCTCATGCCCAGGGTGAATGTCTCAAACTACAGCTTGAACTTTACCTTAGAAAGGCAAAGAATGTAACCTAATCATTTGTACCCTCATTTTAACCTGAAAAAAAAAAGAAAGAAAGAAAAGTAGAAAGAAAATGAGAGGATTTTAATGACAATCAAGTAATAAAAGAAGTAGCAGAGAACCAGCTCATATGCCCAGGAAGATAAGGACTAAAGTTTAAGAATTGAATTTGGCAATAAGTACATTATTGACAATAACTGCCAAAACAATTTCAATAGAGTAGAGGCAGAAACTATAATGCAATGAGCTGAAGATCAAACGAGAAGCAAAGAATCAGGGCACGCTGGTGTCGACTGAGCTCTCTGAGAGAGGAAGGAGAGTGAGGCAGCAGCACAGTCCCATAACGGGAGGCATCTGTTGTGACTGCTCTTACGGTTTGAGAACATATGTAAGGCAAAGGAAAGAAGTCATTAGCAAACTTAACACAGAAAACACAGAAGAGCAACAAGATGTAATGAGTAACTACTGAAGGTGAGAGAAGTACATCACAACCTTTGGGAAAAGAGGATTCACTTAGAAAACTTGAAAATTGTCAGTGTTCAAAAATCAAAAAGGCACCTACTTAACACGACCTTAATGAATGTAAGTTGGTTGAAGACATTTCCTGAGAATAAGGAAGATAGAAGCTGGGTAAGGAATTAGAGCTGGCTGGTAATTCTTGATGTTGGCAATAAGAAAAGGAATAATCCATGTCCAAGGGGCAGGCATTTTATATAGTGCTGAGACAAATTTAGAGGCTGGAGATGACGCGTTTATGTTTGTTTGTTTTTGTTTTGTTCCTTGGTTTTTACTCAGGTGTTTACATAAGAAGAAAGGCAAGATGTAAAACTGAAAGATAAAGACAGACACCATCTAATGAGAAAATAGGTCCCTTGAATTAAGTCAAGATCAAATTGGCGGTTACCTAATACATGTTATCTGGGGTCCATATATTTCTGAACTCTGTACATTGGAGTCAATAAATTAATCTTTGCTTACACAATTTGAGTCTGGTCTCTGTTCCAACAATAGAACACTTTCCTGGTCCTGAAAGTGTCTCAAAGCTAAGTGGGAAAATGTAGAAGGACAAGAGGGGATGACAAGGATAAAAAGGGATGAGTCATGTCTACAGAAATTTAGGGCAGGTTAGGTGACAATAATGCTGTGACAATGTTGAAGTAACAAGAGATTGTATAAGAGAAACAGTATTAAGTTTCAAATGTGAAGTAATTCTAAGAAATAATGCCCGGTTCTGGAGTGGGACATTGGCATCGAGAAGTTCAAGGAATGGTGGAGTGAGAGCGTTGATTGCTTGCATGTAGGATGGACTCACCCGCAACATGACAGTCTTGAAGATTCACTTACAAACTCCAAAATAGAAATTTAAATCTTATAGCTATATCATTTAATTTAACTGAGATTTAATTTCCTATCATTTAAACAAGTATTAATATAATCACTTTATAATTTCTATAGGGATTAACCGAATCTATCTAAACACAGAATTTCATGGGTACATTTCAGTTTATGATTAAATATTTTAAAATATTGGCTCATAGAAGACACAGTCAGGTAGCTGTTTACTGGATATGGAAGAATCCATTAAAATACTCCTTTAGAAAGTAGCACCTGTGGCTCAGTGGGTTGGGCCCTGGGCCCATGTACTGAGGGTGGTGGATTCAAGCCAGGCCCCAACCAAACTGCAACAACAAAAATAAAAAATGGCCGGGCACTGTGGCAGGTATCTATGGTCCCAGTTACTTGGGAGGCTGAGTCAAGAGAATTGCTTAAGCCCAGGAGTTGGAGGTTGCTGTGAGCGGTGATGCCACAGCACTCTACCAAGGGTGATAAAGTGAGACTCTGTCTCTAAGAAAAAAAAAGTACTCTTTTAAAAGCTGGTAATAACAGCAATTTTAAGAGTGTCAAAATAGTTGTAAGAGTAAATATGATTTCCACATTCAGAGACTAGGTTTTTAGTGGTACCCTTCAGACTGGTATAACATTAATTTATTAATTTATTGGTTTTATTCATTTATTTATTTCTTCATTTAGTGCACAAAATTCCCAGCACTATCCTAAAACTTCTTGGAGATGTCTATAAAGAAGTTAAGTCACATAAACCACAGAGGGAAGTTGGAGAAAATAAGAAAAATAGAAAAATAAAAACATAGCCTTGGAGAAAACTGAGATTTAAAACTTAGCAAATGATGAAGTTCTTCATATTTGGGCAAAGAATTAATTGCTAATAGAATAAAATATATTCTTCCATTTATTCAGCAAACATACTTTAACATTTCAGCAGCGAATAATCGCACAAAGCATGTCAAGTTCAAAAGTAAATAGCGTAAAGGAAGATGGCAGGCATTGATGCATCTTTATGTTGTCCAGGGTCCAAAGTCCTAAGCCTCACCTCCACTGTGGTCTACTGGTCACGTTTTTCAGCAGAAAGCTCTATGGTGTGCATGAAATAAAGTACTTATGTCCTTACCATAGGATTATTTCATAGTAGGGTCAAAGCCTGACTTCTCCTTAAGAAGTAACTAACAAGGCCGGGCGTTGTGGC